>APFE030656677.1:117892-152029 GCA_000404065.3 Pinus taeda | reverse complement strand
AAATCCAAGTTTTTCTAGTTGCATCATCAATAAAAGTAACATAATAATGAGAGCCACTGAGAGATGATACCTGAGCAGGTCCCCATACATCTGTATGCACAAGCTATAATTTTTCACTCTTCATTTCTTTCCCAACTCTGAGAAATATGACTCTCTTCTGTTTTCCATAAATGCAATTCTCACAAAAGTCCAAATCAACATTCTTCAAACCAGACAAAAAATTCCTTGAATGAAGAATCTTCCTCCCCTTCCCACTCATGTGTCTGAGCCTATGATGCCATAATGCTGCATCTGCTCCTTTGGAAGTTAAAGCATTAACAAAGTTAGAAATACCATTGCATAAATACAATGTACCTACCTTTTCACCTTTTTCTATTACCAGGGCTTCTTTGGTGACCTTCCAAGCTTTATCTATGAAAGTTGTCACACAACCTTCACCACCTAATTGCCCTGCTGAAATAAAATTTTTATTTAGGTCTGGAACATGCCTTACCTCCTTTAGTAGCCATTGGTTTCCATTCTATTGTTTTACAAGAACCTTACCCATTCCAACAATTTTACAGGTTTTATCATCACCCAAATGGACTTGTCCAATATCTCCTTGAACATAGTCATGAAAATATTTCTTGTTAGGTGTGGCATGGAATGAGGCCCCTGAATCTACCACCCAGGAATCAGTAATATTTTCGAAAGAAATAATCAAAGCATCTTGTAACACCTCACCTATCACATTTTCTTCATGATTGTTTTCTTACTGTGCATATCCTTCTTTTCCCTTCCGAGATCTACAGTATTTCTTTAGGTGTCCTTTCTTTCCGCATTTCCAGCACACTATCCCCGATCACTTGGATCTATCTTTCCTTGATTTACTGCGATATCCTGAGCTCTTTCCTCTTTCCATTTTTCTTCCCCTAGACTCTGCACTCAAATAATTACCTGATGTCTCACCAGAGCTTTTCCGTCGCATTTCCTTGCTAAGGATAGCACTGACAACATCATCAAACTTTAAAGTACTAGATCCAGAGACAGAGTTACTAATGGCCATTACTAAACCATTACAACTTTTTGGAAATGAGCACAAGAATAACAGAGCTCTAACTTCATCATCAAAGTTTACCCATATAGAACCTAACTAACTTGTAACAATATTAAAATCATTTAAATGGTTTGCAATAGATCCACCTTCCGACATCTTCATATTAAATAATTGTTTCATAAGAAATTCCTTATTTGAGGGCGAGGGTTTTTCATATAGTTTTTCCAACGCCTTAATCAAACCCTCTGTCATTGTTTCCTTCAAAATGTTGAAGGAAACCGACACTGCGAGGCACAACCATACTGTACCGAGTGCCTTTCTATCGAGAAGGTTCCATTCTTCATCTGTCATACCCTTCAGCATCTTTGGTTTTCTGCCCAATGGTAGGTATAGATCTTTTTGATATAGATAATATTCCATCTGCATCTTCCACAATGAGAAGTTTTGGCTGTTAAATTTCTCAACCCTAAACTTACCATCTTCCACCATTACTCCCACTCGAACCAGGAGCCCTTCTCTCCTGCGAGTTTGTCAGCCAAATAGACCTTCGGCTCTAATACCAGTTGTTAGAAAATTATAAATTACAAAGTAATGGAACACATAGAATATTGCATAAATATAAACACAGAAAAGGCATAAAACCAAAGAGACGCAGATATACATGGTCCACCAAACTAGCCAGTCCTTCCTTTATATTATCTAGCAAAATGAAGAGACACAACCTACAACAGATCCAATGTAATAGCCTTTGTCTTCTCTCACAGTCTCACCTCTCTATTTCTCGCTCAAAGAATACACAACCTCAATAAAATGCCCTCATACAAAGAGAGGGGTTTCCTTCTAGGGAAAAAAACCCTAAACTAAACATAAGTTCTACTGTTAGATCATCTGCCTAATGAACTGCCCAGATTGACTAGAAATTACAATACTTTTACAAGGCAATTTTACATTTGTTTTTAGCTTCAGGGGCACTACTCTCGAAACCCCTACCGAGGGACCGCTAGCCCCTCGACCCCCCAGCCAGGGGGGATTGGCCCCCCCTCACCCCCGCAGGGGGGACAAGTCCCCCCCTCACCCCCTACGTGGAGGGGTGTACAAACTTCCTAGGGTATACATCCGGCTGAAACAAAGACCTCTAACTAATCATGCTCCACATGCAACATGAAGGTCCAACTATTGAGAAACTAGTTGATGTGGTTTGCCAGGTCGCTGCACAGGAACATCATATCTTCAACCATTGAAGACAAAATTAAGTGGTTTTCAGGCTAAGATCAAGACAACACCAGCAGAGTGACTTGGGATGAGTCATGAATTTGTGTTGGGGGCCTATTGGAACAGGGTCCCCTGGGGTAAATTTTGTAAAAGTTTTGTTAATATTGAAAATTCTCCATATTTTGAGGAACGAAGCATGCAGGTTGATAGGAGTCAAAGGGGATTTAAGAAGGTTAAAGCCCCTTAGTTTGTTAGGAGTTAAGTTGTCTTCTGACCCGCCCATGGTTCGTAGAACATGGTATTGTAACAGAGAAATATATAAAAGGAGTCATAGAGGGTCATAGAAAGGTCAGAAAATACAGCGAAGAGCATAGATAGGAAATTTTTGGGTCTATATTGTCTATTCTATACTTAGGTGAAGGGGAAGGCTCCTGCAGCTGTGTGCACAGAGACATTGGTAAGTCCACAGTTGAATGCACAAATCCCTACAAGTGTGTGCGCATGGTTGGAAGAGTCTGTACTTGAAGATATAAAGGTTTTTTGGGAGCATTATCTGTGTATCCGGTTGTTATTGTTTACTTCTAAATTTACTGTATATTCGCTTTGTATATTGTAATTTATCATGAAACCTACTTAATAGATGCATGAAAAGGGTAGATCTATTTATTTACATGATGTTATGAATGTTTATAATAATTAGCGAAGAGTCTAAATCTGTTAATTGTTAGTAACTATAATTTCTAGGTTTTAAGGGTTAGGGTTCACGAAGGTCAGAATAAATCCCTAAGAAGAATGGAAACACATCACATAGTCATTTGGATGCAGAAACCTAGTTCTAGCATCCCCCATTACTTCCTCGAGTGAGATTGTAGTTTGGGCTATGCGGGTTGTTGCCTAAAGGGACATTAGTGTAGGTTTCTGTTGGTCAATGCAACTAACTCTAAACCTGGGTCGAAACCCCCTCAAACCAACAGAGGGGAAGATTCGAAAAAACAAATTTCACTTTCAGTTGATTCAGAATGATCAGATGACATATTGGAAAGATGTAAATATCACATTGCATGAGTTCTAAGTATGATCATAATAAACATTGTCAAAAAATGAGTCTTGAAAATATTGAACAGGTGTGGAAGATGTTAAGATAATGTGGGAGAGGTGAACAAGGAGAAACACCAAATTGTAATGTAGATTCTTGTTTGGAAATAGAATCCCACACATACTCATCATAAATGATATTGCAAGTTGGTTGGTCAACACTAACTCCATCCTGAGTTTGAGCCTCATGAACATCAGAATAAATGATTGAAACCGACGAACAAAACAACTCACCGTTAAATAGTTACTAAATAAAATTATATATATAATTATTATATATATATTATATATTATAATATAAGATATAATTAAAGGTATATTTATTTATTTATTCAACTATTATTAAACATGTCCCCTCTCCCTCCCAAAGTCAAACATAGTCGTTTTCTTCTAGCTATTAGGTTGACCTATCTCCATATTTAACCCTCTTCTTGGATCTGTTTCTTCATTGTGTCCTGAAGATGAACCACACTTGTTGGTTTGAAATGCATCGACCCAAATCTTCAATGTGAATTCTTCTGAAAAAACTCTTTATACATTAAAACAACTCACAATTGGGAGGACGAAAAGAACCAAGGGATGGAGGGCAAGGAGAAAAGTCATCACCAGAAAAATCATATTCATAGTCCCAACTTGTATTTAAATTCTGAATATGTGGGGTTGGAGAATATGGAGGAAGATCAATAGATATATTGTCAAGTTCTCCAAACTCAACCTGCGTAAATGGAGTTGTTTGATGAGGGGAAGACGAAGAGTAACTTGGAACAACAACCTCCTTTGTTGCAAATTTGGGAGCTCCGTAACTAGTGTACGTTGGGATCCTTTTGAAAGATTCATATTCTTTTGGATTAATCAAGATATGAATAAGAAATTTGAATTGATATTTCATTAAATTCTAATCAACATCATCTTCAGAAATTAAAAACAGAAATGAATAAAACGATCATGAAAAATGTTAAGTGATTCACCAGTTGCTTTTCGTAAACAAATGATTTTCTTGAAAACAGATTTATAATCATACTTGTCAAAGGTGCAGTGGATCTCTTTGAAAAGATGTTCAAAAGAGTGTATGGAAGCATCTAGAAACGTGTAACACCATTCCTTGATACACTCTTCAAATGTGAGGAAAAAAAAACTATAAGCAACATCCTCGCAGTGAATATTTTGTTAAGTGCAAAATTCAAGAAAGTGAGTGGTGTGCTCGAGAATGGTTTTTTCACCCTTGCCATCAAATTTATATTTGACAAGTCATTGATTATTCCTATGGGAACTTTTAGGATTTCAGTCCTGGAAAAACATGCCAGGGTTAAGATATGCGAAGAAGCCATTAAAGATACAAAGAGTTCAAACAAACTTCATGGGCTCATATTGTCATCTAGCCCCCCTTTTAGGGCCATAAATGTTGATGGTGATGGACCCACCAACATTTAGGGTGTCTCCTCGATATAAAGTCCCAATTAGACCTCACACCATTTGGTATAGGAGCCCCATTTGGAATATAGCTCAATTGTCAAAGAAGTGGGTTTTAATGATGTGCCTTGGCTACAATAACACATAGAGTGGTGTATGGTGACTTTGGGGAACAAGTGTGTGACTCTATAGAGGGCCAAGTGGAATATATGAACAGTTCTAACACACAAGGGAAAAATGAGTGAGCTCCTTAGAATATTTTAATAGTACACATTTGGAAAGGAACACACATGAGCATAAAGACATCACGAGTTAGCCTTCGAAATAATTCACACATTAACCATGATGAATAAAAACAACAATATGAATTCAACAAGATTCATACTATTGGAAACAAAATAGTTCTTAAGTGTTAGCATAAGTAAAATAACATATATTGCAAACATAACAAGAATAGTCCTACTATATTCACAACATATGCATGAAAAAGTGGTAGCTATGAGCTTTTGCTAAAGTGAAAGTTCCAAGCATACATATACCATTGACAAACCACTAGCCCCAATAGTGGAACATGGAGTTTACACATACTCCTCCAAAGAAAGATACTCCCTCTATGCTATGGAGAAGCCAAGGCTCTCAACAAGCTCCCAAGCTCCTGATTCTAAGCTAAAAGCCTAGCCAAAAGCTTGGCTCTCAAAAGCCCTTTACATGAGTTATGAGGATATATTTATAACAAGAGGGGTGACTATACACTTCCCCCTTATGATTCTTGGACATCCCTCATGACTCTTAAAATTCTATACAAAATGACTCTTCAACTTCATTACAACCTGACTCTTCACATTCCAGAATTGACACTTGGAATTCCACTTACAAATTAATTACAAAAGAATATTATAATACACTCGTACCCATCTAAGACAAAACTGGGTAGAGCCAACTAGACAACCAATGAAGACAAAATTCAATCTTGAGTTTAGGGAAAGTCCAGATCAATAACTTCAAATTGTAGATTCTCGGTCACATGTTGGTTCCAAGATTTGTACTACATGATGAATCCCCCAAACTATGCGATGGGATCAGGTTGATAGTGAACTCTAGCCTCCGTGGCTTTCGGGTACATTGATTTGGAACCAGTATAGATTTCCTTCTTTAGTAGGAGTATCATAGTATTGATTTGGACAAGGCCACCAATGTACTTGTTCATGTTCTATCTACTTACTTCAAGATATTCCTTAGTAATGATCGGTCCGAACTGGTCCAAGTATTCTTCAACCTCCTAGCTAAACTCATTCCTGCATTTGGCTTTAATGAGTGAGTCAATCGATGGGATATTGTATGATATCACAAATAAATCCACGGTTTTGTGCAATCGTGCATATGAGAACTGGATATTGGTGATGAATGAGGCGAGTTGCTTGTTGCTTTGAATGATCATCCACACTTTCACTTTCTCCAACTCTATCTATTGCCTTGTTTTCCTCGCCAATTTGGGTGGTGCCCCATTGTATTTCATTAACCATTCATGCAAAACAATGATGGTTGTATGGATAGCCTTAAGAGCTTTAGCATTAGCATTACACTTCTTCTACATGTTGTGCAAGTGGACAACTTCCTTATGCACAGTCACAAGTTCTTGATATAATCTCCACATATTTTCTTCCAATGTCGATACTTCACCAAGTATGGTTGCCTTAAGTTATTCTAGATAAACTTGCATAGGAGTTACCTTCTGAACCTTTGCTCAGAGTTGTTCAACTTCTTTCCTTGTTTCCTATAGGTTCTTTGCCAACTGTTTGTTCTCAACCATCAAATAGTTTGTGTTTGACTTTTTAACACTTGCAAAGGCCAATTTGGCTTTGAAACTGACATCTAAATTTCTTCTGGTGTTTGTAAAAATCACCCTTTCTCTGATGAATACAGGAGATGCAATGTCATTCAGAAAATGTTTCTTCCTCTCTTGTACAATATTTTTCTAAAGCTTGTCATAATTCATATTGTACATGTCCATAATTGGACCATCATCAAGAGGAACAATTAAATCTTCTTGCTTGGAAATTTCTCTACTAGAGGAGGGGGAGACTGAATGGTGACCTAATTTGTACTTGGCATTAGGTCACCCTCTTGGTTCTGCATCTTTGGTTCCACCTCCATGTCTTGGATCTCATTCAAATCCTCAATCTCTTGAGCGAGCTCCTTGTATTGCATCTGTTTTCCCTCATCCTCTAGCTATCAGTTCTATTTTTTTTCTTCAGCTTGTCTTCGTGTGACTTATTATTATTCTACTCTTTGCCTTTATTCTTCTTCATACTTCTACTTTTCTTCCTCCATTCTCTTCTACTTGTGTTATTCCCTCTGCTTCTTTTCTTCTTCCTGCATCATCTATTTCTTCTTCTTCTTTGCTGCTATGGTCGCTTTAATTATGGCTAGATCTACTTTCATCTTTCGGCTTTGCTCTCCCCATGGACTATGCACTTGGAGTCATTATAACAATTCTTCCATGCTTCCTTCTTAGGTCTGTGAAAGCTCTTGCTTATCCATTTATAATGAATCCTCGCACAGTGGTATTCCTAAACATTCCTCAGATCATACAAGTTGAAGGCCAAACAACCAAATGAAAATTTCTCTATTTCCTTGCCTTCAGTGTCTATAACTTTGAGATTCTTGATTTCATACAATCTGATCTACATAGGAAAAGCAGGCCAAGGTGTTTTTTTCATCTTGTGAAAATATATTGACAACCCTGTGGAGATATGGTATGAAAATTCTCGCATGAATAATTTATCGGTGGCATACCTCAGTAAAATATGTGGATACTTATGTCCAACAAATACTATGTGGAAAGTGCCATCCGATGAAGCAAACCAATTTTCTATCTTTGACACTTCTTCCATTGCCCCATGTGACATGCAAGGTGGTTCTTCTTTAAAGATCAGCTTATACAATGGAATGAGGAAGTAATAAGTCATATTTTCCATTACTCCTCTATGCCTACACTCCAAAATAATCTTGCAGTATATGTGCATGACAGGTTGTCTTGGGGTCAAAGTCCAATTCATGCCAGGGAATGAATTGAGTGTGCAGATTGCATCTACTAGATAGGAAGACATGTAAAGTCTAGCTTTCTTGCCCTTGGGAGGATTGAGGGAATTATGGATCCTCAACTATTGAGCCAACAAGTCTAATCAATTGCATGGTCTTCCTTCATTCAAAACCCGGTTCAGTAAGAATGCCCACCCTTAGGGAAGGTCTTAGTGCTCTGCTGACCATAGAACTATAAAAAGTTGATAGGCCCTCTCGAGAGATATTCTCTTATAGGTGTTGGTGGGTGTCTGATGGAGCTTTTATAGCTCTTTCACCTAGATTTTGGCAATATCCTTTGTGCTCAAGTAGCTGGTAGAAGCATAAAAGTAAGAATCCATGAGTGGTTCTAGCTTTGACAAGTGGTACATGAGATGCTAATCCAGTGCCAGAAAAGAAGCAAGCCTTTGTCCGCAGACATTATTCAAAGTCATAGACTTTTGATCTATATAAGAAACCATCCAGCTGATGATGCCAAAACATGGGAAAGATATATACCTACATGAAACCTTATGTAATTCTAAAGTATGGACATTGATGTACACCTACCAGTCTTGAAGATCTGATTTGAAACTTCCTATTGAGAATGCTTCATTGAATTTTTGCCATGTGATATATAATTCTTTCTCTATGAAAAATTGAGTATATAAGTAAAGTGGAAAGTTATTGGCATACCCTCAACTGCCTCATCGGTTCTTCTCTCTGTGGTGTACTTTGAAGTATATCTCTTTGTTACCATGATGTCAGTGATTGATGAAGAGAAGTGCTCAACAACTGCAATACCTGTAGGAGGAAAATGAACTCATGGAAAAAAAATTAGTAACACAAATTGACTCTCAAAGCAAGATCACAGCAACAACCATTGGACTGACAAGGAAAATTATGCAATTCTTAAGGTGAAGGAGGGAGACTGGTTTTCTGAAATCTGCATTGCATAGTCTTAGCAGCCAGTGGAGCAACTTGAGGCTAGAGACTACGCAATGCGTAGTCCCAGCCTGGGAAGATGAGGGAGAGACTATGCATTGCACAGTATTAGTGACCAAGGGTCATGCTTGAGCCCTGGAACTACATAATGCATAGTTGGGCTAGCCAGGTACTGTGCATTATTCATTCTCAGAGGCCAATAATCAAGCTTGAGCCTTGGAATTGTACAATGCCAAGCTAGATAAGGCAACTGTTGGCCAAGGGAAGGGAATATCTGCATTGAAAGAGTAAGGGAACCTAGAAGATCTGAGTGATGTACAAGTTGAAGTGTAGATATGACTAAGGATATATGGATCAATGCAAGTCAAGTGCAGAAAATCAACATGAAAAAGGAAAAACAAACATGCATGGAGAGTCACCGAAATGTCGACCACTAATGGGAAAAAGAAAGAAAATTGATTCGACACTTGTAAAAGTCAAACGACAGAATGAACCAACACTTGTAAAAGCTAATATAATTTAAAACACAAGAAACCATGAAAATAAACAAGCTAAGCAACATCCATAGAAGCGAAACGACAAAAAGCGACAAAAGATGACAAAAGAAAAGCTCACCTGGAAAAGCACCTTAAAATCCACTGGAGACTCCTTTATCTCCTTGGGAAAGATAAAGATCCAATATCGAATGTCAAAAATATGTCTAGGGGTGTTTATTATATAGGTCTAGGACATTTATGGTTTATGATTGCCTAAAATCAAGGAAAAAACAACACTTGGCGGAAAGTTCCAAAAATAGTAAGTGTGCCACCTTCGAGAAACTAACTAATGAATCCAATTTTTCTAGGGATGGTTTTTTCTTTTTTCCAGAAGTTGCGCATGCACATTGCTAAGAAGGATTATGTCATTCCCAAGGATTGGGAAACTTCTTGACTCAATGCATTACGTAGTTTGTGAAATGGAGATATTCTTTATGCATTTTATGGGCTCAAGGTTAGGCTTCCATCCTGGAATATATAGTTCTTGAGATCAAGGTAGACCTGCCATCTGGATTGTACAATTCCAATCATCAAGGTCGGCCTGTCATCCAAGATTGTGTAGTTTTTGGAGTGTTACACAATATTTTGTCACACCTCCTACACTGTTATAGACATTTTGGGCACTAAAACCCCAATCTTATATGTCCATAAAATAAGGTCTTCTAAGTCCCTAAAAGTGTTGTTTCATACCCTAAAGGAATAAGGTCAGTTGATTACATCATATCCCAGAAGTTCTCCATTAAAAACTGCTCAGAACTGGTCAAAACTAGACCATCTCACCTCCTCCATGGTCAGAGTGTAATGCATCTCACCTAATGCACATGGGGGGTGTGATGCATACTGAAAATCCCTTCTATGGGGTGTGATGGGTGACAGTAGACAAATGGCAGAGACATTTTGTAAGGTGGATGATCATGGAATCTTCCAGAAACTTCTCTTGTGACACTTGCGTCTTTGAATTCGCGCAGGGATGAGTAAGAGATCATGAAATCTCCAAGTGGAATTGAGACTATCAGAGAAATGACACTAATAAATTACCCAGAAGCTGACTCACCCACCTACAAACATCTATATATGGATCCCTCATCCTAGAGATCCAGAGGCTGGAATTTTGCATCTTGTAAGGAAGAGTTGTTGGTTTCTTTGTGGAAAATCATAATTTTGGGTGATCTAGCTTTTCATGAGGTGAAGAAGGGCTTTCATGCTGGGAGGATGGCGCTGGGTTAGATCAATGGGTTGTAATCCTCTCTTCTACTACTTCTATCAATAAAGATATTTGAGTTTTCCTCCATATTATTGTATGTCTGAGTTGATATATGCATTTGTATTGTTAATATATATCTGATCCTATATTGTTTATAATTGTAGATCTCTATGCTTTATTGGTATTATGCTGCTTTGACTCTACAGGTGTTCTTTGAAATGGAACAAGTGAGGAAGGAGTGGCAAAGATCTGTCAAAGGGGAGAGGAAACAAGTAAGGAGCCAAGCGAAAGATTGAGGTTGGTACTCTCTGCTTCTCTCTCATCTACTTCTCATAAAGGAAAACACAAGTAACTTTAGTTTGTTTGTTTCTAAGATAGCTACCCATCTTAGTGGGACTAGCAGCTCTGAATGGACAGTAGTTTTCCCAATAACAAAATGGCTACTTCGTTGGGGAGCGAATAGCTTGTTTACTTGTTTCTAGTTTGTTTACTATATAAACTACAGATAGAGCCTGAAGTTATGCTAGCTAGCGTTCAAACTGCTTTTGCTATGCAATTGCAAAGTAGATAAACGTTGCTTCAGTCAATCTTTGGATTAGTTTATGAATTAAACATCTGACTTGCAAACATCCTAAGTGCCCTGGTGGTGGCTCAAGTAACCTCATTAGATCAGCCCCTATGTTTTGTATTTACTGACTATCATTAGCTCAGCTTAAATCCCTGAACTAATTTACAAACTGTGACCAAAAACCAGGTTAAAGTCTTTCCTCTGGACCATCGCACTATCTCATTTTGACAGTCTGGATGCATCACACCTCCCGTGTGCTGTAGGTGAGATGCATCTCTGTTTCCCTATGTTACAGGTGCAATGATCAGATAAGACTGTTTTTGCCTCCAGATTTTGGTGTTTCTTCAGTCTCTTTAGCTTTATTCAAGAGTTTTGTTGTCTGTGATCAGTATACCACTGTTGAAACTCCATTCCTTTGCATTATTCAGCCTCCATTGTACAAAGAATTGTGAATGTTTTTATGTATTTTTCGCCATTTACAGTTCTCCTTTACAAATAGTAGCTCAATCGAACTATCATCTTTTGATTTGAAAGTTTCGCAAGTGTCATTTTCAGTCAAAGAAAAGAATCCTTCTCTTTTTGATAGTCGATTAGACTGTTACTCTTGTATTTGGTTTGAATTAATATTATTTCAAGTGTTGAAAGCAGTTTTCAATTCAAAATCGCAAAGTGTCGCCCTTGCCTTCCTTTCGTCTTTTGAAGAGAAAATTTTTATTACTATCGCTTTGAGAGAAAAGATAGTTTAGATTTGTACTTAGCATTCTTTTTGTCATTCATACATTAAGAAAGTGGAAAACAAATACATGCATGTGCATTTGCATTTAGACTGCTTGTTGATTTTGATTTAGGAGAGTGCATCCAGTGTGTGCTCTCTGCTCTATGTTGGAAGAATGTTGCTTCTCTTTCCTTAGTAGATAGGATTTTCATTGCAAAAAGAGAAATAAATGATTGTTTATCATCTTAGATTGCATATTTAGGAATTGTATATCTACATCACGTGGTGAACCTTAAAGGAAAACTTCTTAAGAAAGATCAACTATAAAATAAATTCAATGAACATAAAAACTCTTTGGAACCTAATGCACAACATTTAGAAGTCTAGGCTAGAGACGTATTTCGGTGTCGTAAAGCCTGGTAACTATCACTTTCATCATAGGTTGGGTGATTCCTCCTCTTTGAGATGACAAGTGCTAGTACGAACTTGCGCTCCCACGTACAATCAAGTATATAGTGGGAGACCACAATAGGCTTTATCCTTTATCCTTAGGAAGATGTCTACCGCCCTATCGATCACAATGCACTAAACACAACATTTAGGAACATTGACTACCGTACTGTAAAAAGTATTCTGTAGTTTTGTGATTGCTTTGGTAATCCCTCTGTCTAGATTTCCAGAGTAGTCACTTTCATTCCTTTTCAGACTCCTTAAAAGAAAAGGTCCATCTGAGAACTTGTCACTTTAGGCTCATTAAAAATCGAAGGCGACTAGAGTCATATTTAGCTTTTTCTCGACTCTTAAAAATTGAAAAAGCAAGTTGGGTCAAAGCGTCATAAAATTCATTTAATTCAGAATAACATTTTCCCCTTTTTATTTTGAGTTGATCAAGTAATCTACAATCGTGGAAGAAAGTCAATCAAAACCCCAGTGTTCACAGAGACTAACGAGTCAACTGTATTTTACTCTGGAACGAAGCCATTCTGGGCCAAGCAATCTCATTTAACTGGGTCAAAGTCTCCTAATTTGTTTGAAACTTGTGTTTCGACATCCTCAAAGACTCCAGTTACTCCAACCATTTCTGGTATCCATACCTCTACAAAAGAAGTTCTGTAGTCACAAGAGAACATTAGAACTGATCCTAGTGTAATGGTAAAGACTTCTATTACTGAACCGGCTCCATCTAGGGCTGATTCGGAAGGTGTCATCCCTCCAACATCTGTCGCTGCAGAGTCTACACCTTCTTCGGCACCAGAAATATTTTACGGACTTGACAGTCTACCTCTTCCACCTGGATTGATTGCTATAGAAGATATTACGGAGGATTCTCCATCCAGTACACCATTGCATTTTGGAATTGGGATCCACCTATATCCTTCTACGATAGAAGTTAGTCATCCTTCATCACAAGTTCCTGTAGAATAGCTAGGAAATCTTTTGGATAGACTCGATATGTCTGAACAACCATCGACATCTAGGACTATGTCACCTAACACAACAGCAGCGGAACTTCCTGCCACCACTCCAACAATGTTTGCTGGTATACCATCTATCCCAACTAGCTCTCAACTGCTAGATGGAGTCCACCCAGGGGCTGTTTCGACAGTATGGTCTATTCCCATTTGTTCGTTCGGTACCTTATCTGGACTCTCTTATGTTGAGTCTCAGCAAATTGATCCTTTGCAACAGTATCAATTTGGGCAGTCCAGTCTCCAGAGGCCAATCTTTCCTTTGAACACTGGATTGCCACCATATGGAGGGAAATATGCCTTTTCATTGTTCCCTCTAGGAGAACAACCATATGAGAGTTCACAACAGAATTTGTGTCAAGAAGGAATCACATCCAGTGGTTGGGTGCCAATACTGCCTCAACAGCCAATAGTTGTATATTAAATGCAACCAAGTTTACTTGTGTCGAATATCCCCACTACACCAGCTATAGTGACAGTATCGCAAGTACAAGCATTGCCTGTTGTATGCCAACCTCAAGTTTCTCAAGTCGTAATACAACAACCTCGTCTCCACGACACAACCACAATCGCCGATTAGTGGCTCCTTAACTGGAGCGAATCAGGCTCAAACATGTACTATTACCACTCATCGTGGTTAGACATCAAGTATTGGACAAAAACAAATGGCTTCACAACCATGGCTGGTACAATATCAACAACCGCAATTCCAACAAGCTTACCGAGGACCTGAGAAACAAAGCTTTACGGGTAATGGGTAGCCGTATATTCAAAATAGTCAACATCAATCATATCATAATGGTTATACCCATCAACCTTATCAAAGTTATCAGCATCAAATACATTATGATGGTATGCAAAGAACCACTACTCAGGCGATCCCATCTTATCCTGAATATGCTTCCCCGAACCTGAATCAACAGTTGCCCTTTGTGACGACTTTAGAGTTACCATATCTAAATCGGATAACAAACGATCCAAATGCTTATGCCCATTGGTGGCCGGCGATTCCTCATAAACTTTCGTCAGATATTCCTAAATTCAATGGGAATCTATGTGAAGATCTGTCGAATCATGTGATGACCTTTCATTTGTGGTGTTCATCCAATACTCTCAATGATGATTCGATTAGGCTTCACCTTTTTCAGTGAACGTTAACTGGTCTGGTAGCAAAATGGTACATCGAATTACCTAGAGCTTCATTCGATAACTTCAGTGCCCTTGCCACCACCTTTTTAACCCATTTTTTGTTACCAATAAGGTACAAAACAAGAATGGAGCTTCTTACCAATTTCAAGCAGATGACAGCCACTCACATACATGATCATATTCATGAGTGGTGACGTTGTCGTAGAATGGTAAAAACATATGTCCCTGATCAGTAGCTAGCTGAATGGTTTATTAAGTCATTGTTACCTCTATTACAGAAGATGTGGCTAAGGGAGGAGTCGTCACTAAAGAGAAAGTCATTGCTTGTGCATGATATCTAGACTTGATCTATACTCAGTCTGGCATGCTCTACAACAAAATACCTGATGCTCCTAGACCAATTTTTTTTGTTCCTCCTCCTCCTAAATCAAACAAAGACTCTCATGACAGTGATGGTGTGATAGGTATAACTAGCACGAAAACCAGAAAGGCTACATCGAAGAAAGCCCATACAGTTTCTAGTCAAAATGCAAATGAAGAACTTCTCGCCTTAGAGGTTAATGCCATGTTGACCAACAAAGGCAAAGAACCGAAGCAACCAGGGGGCAAGAAGAAAAAGAAAGGGAAAAAGAAGAAGCAAGGCGATTCATCTCCTAAAAAATATTCTGAAAACCCCTCTGGGCAAAAGAAACCAGGTCATCCATGCTTTATATGCAATGAGGATCATTGGACAAAAGATTGTCCACATAAAGCTGAGGTTAAGAAATTCTTCAAGAACTCAAGAACCTCAGTGGTATTGACTGATCCGTTTCCAAACCCAAGAACCAATCTGGTTGCTAGCAACAATGCTTCCCCATCCCAAGTGATTATGTTGTCCATTTCAAAACAGCAAAATGATGCTTTGATATTGACAAGGAATAAAGATTACAGGAATCCACAGTTGTCGAACAATAGGGCTACTGATCAACCTAGTAGTTCAACAAAAACTTTGACCAAAGTTGTGCCACCCATCATTCCTAAGCTAACGATAAAGTTGCCAAAGGGAATAGCACACAAATCAACATTTAATCCTTGTGCCAGAGCATCACAGAATTATAATATAGTAGAGGACCTGGCCCAATCGCCATTCGCAATGTCGACACTTGAAGTACTATAAAGTTGCCCCTCCCAAAAGCAGGCTCTATTATCAGCAATAGGTGGGATTGACCCAACGGATTCAAATCTTATGGCCTTTAATCATAAAGGATATGAGCCTCAGTTACCAGCTTAACTCGCTTTCCTCATTCAAGTGAAAGCCCTCAACAAATCTCTTCATCAAACAATTATTGATGAGGGGGAATCTACATGCATTATGTCAATGAGTTGCTAGAAAACATTAGGCTCACCACCCTTGTCCTTGTTGTCAATGACATTAAAAGCATTTGATGGATGAACATACACCCCGTATGGGATTTTAAGTAACTTGAAAGTTGAACTGGGGGGCAAATCAATAGAAATTGATGTTGAAGTTATTGATGGAAACCTCGATTACAACATCCTAATGGGAAGGCCCTAGATTTATGCTATGGCTGCTATTGTGTCAACATACTTTAGAAAGATTGCATTTCCTTTTCAAGGAGGAATTACAATTGTTGACCAACAAACCTTCCTCCCCAACAATTCACGAGTTACGGCAAGCATCCCAATGATCCATGGAAGCTCTCAATCGCTTCAAAATATTGGAGTAGGCCTC
Organism: Pinus taeda; assembly: GCA_000404065.3. Lineage (NCBI taxonomy): Eukaryota > Viridiplantae > Streptophyta > Pinopsida > Pinales > Pinaceae > Pinus > Pinus taeda. Next base: position 135,898 of record APFE030656677.1, on the reverse strand, counting down.
TTAAAGACCCTACATTAATGGGTACTTTTGCTTTACTACCTCTGAGTAATCTGGTGGAAGTAGCCAGGGGGGATACCTACAATATGATATCTTCTATATCTAAAAGATTCAAAAGATTCCTAAACATTTTGTCAGCATGGATAATCGCCAGGTATTGCCCCCAAGCCCAATAGAAATATTGTAGCAATCAATTTTCTTGGCCTGGGGGGCAAACCCAAATCAAAGCTCATTGAGTGTTTGGATAGATAAGTCTAAGGAATATGGCACCTCTTCAGATCCTTGGTCGCATGTAGATTCTACAGATGAAGGAATCATTCAGTCAATGATAATAGGAGAGGCACCATGGGAAGATTACCACCACCATTCCCATCTTTCGAATTACCACGAATATTATTCCAGCAACCTTAATCATCCTTCAATTTTTTATTTTCTATCAAATACTATAAATTCGGTGGATTCTGAGGATAGTTCTTTTACTGTGTCAACCTCATTAAAAAATGAAACAAATCCCTTTCCAAGTCAATTATTTCAAATATCTCGAAGGTAAACCTTCATTCCAACCACCGCATTGAATGTAATGAAGCTTGGGGGGCATGCACCTCGATTTGCATCATTATGCTAGGGGCATGCGAACTTATAACAAGCATAGTTTTTCATTTCAAGCTTATGTAAACATGAAACTGAATCTGAGCATATGTTGTCGCATGGTTCAAGCTCATTAAAAAAATGAACCAGGCCACGAGCCGTTTTACACGAAGTTCAAGCTCGTTAAAAACTAAACCTAACAATGAGCATATGTTCCACCAGAGTTTAAGCTCATTAAAAAATGAACCCACCTTCGGTAAATAACCATTGTGATCGCATTGTAATTAGCTTTTGAACCTTGGTCGTGTTCTTACCATCACCTCCACTCTTTTTTAGCTGATCATATGCATCCATTTGATTGTTTACCCCTTTTGAGGAATAGCTACGATGAGTGATTCTATTAGCCACCTTCTTTACACTACCAAGATTGAAAAGTTCCAAACCTTACCTGGAACCAACTGCTATCTGAAAACATCACTTGTTCCTCAAAAAACGAGTCTCCTTTAAGCTCTTTTCATCTGACTCGTAAAATATGAAAATATTTTCGAGCAATTGGCGTCTCCAGCTTGTTAAAGTTATTAGAAGTGCCATCCCTCCTCTAGATTTTAATCTTTTTGGACCCGAGGGATCATTTCACAAAAAGATCGAGCACTTGTCTTGTTCGGTTCGTTAAAACTATTGAAAAGTCATCCCTTTCATATTATACTTTTTCGGACTTAAGGGATTATATTATGAAAAAGGATTACTGGAGTTTCCTTTCCGTCTCTTTTCAGACTCTCTAAAATTGAAAAGGACCGAGTTTTCTTTGTCGTTAAACTCGTTAAAACAATAGCAACGAACTTGTCCATGCAGACAAGAGCGAGTTTCACTGTCGCTAGGCTCGTTAAAACATAGCTACGGGTTTTCTTGAAGGGAAAATTATAGAACAAGCATATGTTATCCTCCTCAAGCTTGACAAAAATAAAGAGGTACTGGTCAGAAATGACTAGGGAAAAATTGGGAAGAAAACTTGAAGAAACTTTATTGGTAGCAGGTCGCTCTTGAACATGACACTTTCACTCCATCACCATGATTGAGTCAGGTTGGGTTATTCCGTTCACTGGTCATATCACCATTGGTCTACTCTACCATCCATTTTTGGGATTAACACTACCAATCCATTTCAGTGTCGCCGATATGTTCAAGAGAATTCGCTCAAAGAATTCACCAACCTAGCTTGTGTCTCATCCACTGCAATACCTTCACCCTTCATTCTTTCATGACCACCACCCTAAACCTTGTACCGTCAGATCTTTTTCAATTCCACGAAATCATTTGCTCCGTTTTGTGTCATAGATGTGGGATTCATTAATACCCTCCTAAAACGGGTCACTTCTTGTTGACATCAGGTCATTACCTGAGAAGTCGACCTAAGAACAACCCTTTCAGTACTTTGAAGCTTGCATGCCTCAATGGCAAGTTTCTAACTTCCGGTGACAGGTTTACATCAATGGCCTTCGACCGAAAGATTTTGTGTGGTGTTCGACATCCACTGATGTATTCACACCACGTGAATTTTACTGCAGTATCTTGAGGGTCATTATCATTATTGGTGATTCCTCTTGTGCCTGTTAACAGCTTACATCATTGGTTGGTAATCAAGAGATGTCTTTCCATGTTCGACTTCAGAACATCTTTCCACATGGATTGACTTGTACTTCGGGCAAAGATTGAAAGAGTTTGAAGACCTTGGATCTAGTTTCATCCATCTGGGCTGCGATATATTCAGGAAAATAAAGAAATCAAATGTACATCATAGCTGCACAGATAATCATCCAAACCAAAGGATGATGGCTCTATCAGAATCATCAGTCTGCCATACAGATGGTTGTTTGTCTTATGTACATGAAAATGAATTTATAAAAGCTAAGCATGGGAATGACTGCCTCATCTAGATCATGAAAATATAATGAAGATAATGTATTGTATGGTATCTTATTACAGGTCACTTTCCAGTGCGAAAAAACCTCGGATCCTCATGATAAAGCATTTCACCCGACATCAAAAGATTTAAAAACTCATGCTTTAGGGGGCAACTGTTATAGACATATTTGGGCACTGCAACTCCAATCTTATATGTCCATAAACCAAGGGCTTCTAGTCCCTAAAATTTTTGTTTCATACCCTAAAGGAACAAGTTCAGCTGATTACATCATCTCCCAGAAGTTCTCCATGAAAAACTGCTTAGAACTGGTCAAACCTGGACCATCTCACCTACTCCATGGTCAAAGTGTGATGCATCTCACCTAATGCACATGCGGGGTGCAATGCATACTAAAAATCCCTTCTATGGGGTGTGATGGGTGAGAGTAGACAAATTGCAGAGATAATTTTCAAGGTGGATGATCATGGAATCTTCTAGAAACTTCTCCTGTGAAATTTTCCTCTCTGAATTCACGCAAGGATGAGTAAGAGATCATGAAATCTCCAAGTGGAATTGAGAACTATCAGAGAAATGACACTAATAAAAAACCCAGAAGCTAGCTCACCCACCTGCAAACATCTATATATGGATCCCTCATCCTAGAGATCTAGAGGCTAGAATTTTGCATCTTGTAAGGAAGTGCTATTGGTTTCTTTATGGAACATCATAGTGCTGGGTGATCTAGCTTTTCATGAGGTGAAAAAGGGCTTTCATGCTGGGAGGATGGCGCTAGGTCAGATCAATGGGTTGTAATCCTCTCTTCTACCACTTCTATCAATAAAGATATTTGAGTTTTCCTCCATATTCTTGTATGTCTAAGTTGATATATGCATTTGTATGGTCAATATATATCTGATCCTATATTGTTTATGATTGTAGATCTCTATGCTTTGATGGTATTATGTTGCTTTGACTCTACAGGTGTTCTTTGAAATGGAACAAACGAGGAAGGAGTGCAAAGATCTATCAAAGAGGAGAGGGAACAAGCAAGGAAACAAGTGAAAGACTGAGGTTGGTACTCTCTGCTTCTCTCTCTTCTACTTCTCATAAAGGAAAATGCAAGTAACTTTAGTTTGTTTGTTTCTAAGATAGCTACCTATATTAGTGGGACTAGCAGCTCTGAATGGACACTAGTTTTCCCGATAACATGCACTTTCTGTGACATACCCCGAAGTGCTCGAAACATGACCATCATGCAATGTACATATTCATATTTGCATCTAAGATTCTCCCTAAGACATTCATTGGAAAATGCCGTAAGAATCCCTTGAAGGAAATAGCTTTTAAAGCCTAATTTGAGAATCATCACCCTTATGAGACTAAAAACAATGATGTTCACCTTTTGCACTATACTGTATCGGCGATGGCATCACTTTTTTCACTTGTATACTTGCAATGATCCCAAAAATGCAATTTTCTCAAAGAGGATGAGAAGCTTCGTGATTTAGAATCTTCCAAAGCGGTGAGTTGGAGGTTTTTCAGCATAGACGAGGTTGAATTCTCCAAACTTGGCCTCTTGGTCTTATCCCTACGAGCTACCTCCTTGAGATGAGGGCCTACTCCTATCTTTGGATAGATCCTAACTCCCTTTCCTAGCCTATATATTCATTGTCTCACATTCCAAAATGGTTTGTCTATAGATGCTGAGAGCAGTAGGAATGAGCCCGTGACACAAGTGATTTAAAGTATTCAACAAAGGAGATTGAGATAGCATTAGAACGAGTTAGGGGATCTTCTTCATCTCTCTTTTCAATTGCAATTTAGGAAAGTTTATGGTAGATTTTCACTTAGGTTTATAGACCCACTCATTGGGCTAGAGGGATCGTCTCTATCTGCAGAGAGGATTCACCTAGACAACAAAATGGCGACTCCACTGGGGAAGCTATGATCATTTCCATTCAATCCTTCATCCTGATTTTGTGTTGAGTTAGACCAACCATTGATTTCTTGACTTGTCTACATCAGTCTGGGTTTATACCATCATTGATTATTGCCTTAGAGTGCTAAGTTTGGATTGTTTCTTGGAATATTTTTTGGTTTTTCCCATATTCCTCGCCCATCATGGGTTTAGCTCTAATAGTCGTGATCACATCATGAGTTTTTAGTTGTACAATCACGATGGAAAAATATTTCTTCACTATTTGGTCACATTGAAATCATCACTAATTTTTCTATATAAAGTAGTGATGATGACCCTGACCATCATGGGTTTGGCTATGCAAAGTAGCAATGATAACCTAATCATCACGCTTTTGGGTATATAAAGTAGTGACGATCCTTGGATTTGATCATTTTTAAGGTTTCTTCCTTAGAATCCAGTGTGTCTTGGCCCCTAAGGTCTTTTTCTATCCTGCATGCTTGGATTTGTCAATTTTTTATTGATTCTCTTAATTAATTTGCAAAATTTGTCTTGTTGGTTTTGAAGTGAGATCTGATTTAGTTCTAGGGTTTCCAATCAATTGGCCATCACTTTTTGCTTGTTGGTGTCATTGATATGTTTATGCTGATTGATTGAGTGTTGTTTTCTGTGGAAATGATTGAAAATATCAATTTTGCATTTGCTTTAGCTTGTATTTCGAAATTTACTTTTCATGAAAACGCATTAGATTAGTTGCATTGAAAATTTATTTTTTGAGATTCATCATTGAAAATAGATCTCATTTTTTAGCGATTGAAAGCTAAATATTGTATAAGGTGCATCAAATCATTCAAAATGGAAAAAAACCAAATTCATATAAGCTCATCTTTGTAAAGTAAAATCATTTTTCTTTCGAAAAAGTTGCATTAAGTATAGTGAAAAGTCAGAATCATTTTCACTTTTGGCATTGCATTTAGAAGAAAAAAGTGAATCTTAGTGGAAGGAATTTTGCATGAAGCATTTTGTTTGATGCATTATTGGTTGAAATTTATTCCCTTGGTTAGTCTAGCTTTCATTGAAGTGGAAAATTTCCTTTTCATCATTTAGCTAGATTTTAGGTGTTCAAATGACATCATTAAGGCCTTGAAACCGAAACATAATTTGAAGATCAAATTTAAAATCTATTAATTAATCTAAGGAGCATTTGAAACATTAATGCTCATACTTGGTGTCTAGGCTAGGGACGTGTTCCAACATCTATAAAACTCAGCAGTTGTCGTTCGCAATACTCTTTCATTAGAAAATGGTAGCACGGACTTGTGATCCTTGTACCATCGAGTATATAAAGGGAGACCAAGGTAAGCCAAGTCTGCCACCCTATAAATGTGATACATAGAAGAAAACATTCGGGGAGATTGCCTGCACGTACGTCAAGTGCTTAGCAAATTTATTTGCTAAGGTGTATATTGCAGTTCACGATTACCTGGTAATCCCTTTTTCCTAGAGTATCCTAAGTAGTCATTTCAATCTTTTTTGATTCCTTAAACTTGAGAAGATCATCTAGTACTTGTCCTTTTAAGCTCGCTAAACCAGCGAAAGTGACTAGAGTCACCTTTTCGTCCTTTTCTCAACTCTTAAAACATGAAAACGAAAGATTTTGTTTCAAATTAAAAAATTAACTGACTGCGGAACAACATCCTTCCTATGGAAATACTCCTTATTAGATCTTCAGTTGATACCAATAGAAACATTTCCTAAGTCTACTAGTCAAGGAAACCCCTTTGATTGGAATCCTAGTCCTTTTCCTTATTTTGGATATGGTGGTGCTCCTTATATGGCAATGTTGTTCCTTCCTAGGTTGACCATTGGTCTGCCAGTTTGGTTGTTTTTGACCTCAGTGGTTCCGAGTGTCCAAATTTCTTTTCAATCGAGTTCTCCTCCACTTGAACAACATCAACCTCATGTTGATCCTAAAGTTGACCGCTCATCTTCTTCTCCTATTTCTTCACCGTGTTCTTCGTCTTCACCTGGTAAAAGTTTGGATTCTAGTAACCAGGAAGCTAAGAAGAAGAATACGATGATGATGATGATGATGATGACGATGAGAAATAAGCAAGGTGGAAACCAAACAACTATTCTTACCGATGCAACTAATGAAGAAAAATATTCCAAACAGTGCTAGAAAGTAAAATTCCCTTGCATGTTATGTAAGGGTGACCATGTCCTTCAGAATTGTCCTGGTATTCCCAAGGTCCTAGAAGTGTGGTCCATAGGTTCACATTGACCTTTGTCATCAAACTCTAGTGATCATGCTGGTGATAAACCTTCGACTAGTAATAGTAAATCCCATGGGAAAAAGGGAAAAGTGAAATTTCCTTGTAAGTTGTGTGAAGGTAATCATCCCATTCACCTTTGTCCTCTTATGGATGAAGCTTCCAAAGAGTTGGAAAACCTTACAGATTCTCAACCACGTCTTCTAACTAGGTATCAAAAGCTTTCCTCTAATCCTTTGCTAGTTGATCAAGTGATTGATCAAAAGCCATCTTTGGTTAACCCTGCTCTCACTGAAAGTGAGTCTTGTGAGTCCATTCTCGACCAACCATTGGTTGAGAAAATGGTAGACCTAACTCCACCTTCAGTTAACCATACCTTTCTGGTAGAGAGTGAGCCTCATACTACTCAAGTTCTTTTGGTTTCTTCAATTTTGAATGAACTGGAGGGAAATGCTCCCATTCCCATGGTGCATGAGAGCATTTCTCCTGTTTCCATAGAGCAAGAGAGCATCTCTCCCATTCCTACAACACCCCCTTCAAGTAGTTTAGTCACTTATTTTGATTGGAGTCGACTGGAAGGATATTGTCTTCCATCTTATGTGCCTTTCCAGATTATAGTGCAGGACTACCATATGGTTGTACCTAGCATAGTCATAGATGATGGAGGATTTGCTAGCATCCTATCCTCAATTGCTTGGAAAGCTTTGGGTTCTCCTTAGCTTGTCCCCATCACCCAGAATCTGTTAGCTTTCAACAGAGGAACCAATCAACTGTTAGGGATCCTTCCTAAGTTAACTATTACTTTGGGAGGAATGACTATCTATATAGACGTGATGGTTGTCCAAGGCCCTTATATTTTAATCTACTCCTTGGATGCGAATATGTTTATGTCATGGGAGCTCTTGCCTCTTCCCTCTTTTGGGTGATGTGTTTCCTGCATGAAGGAAGTATTTTGATCATTGATCAACTTACATTCATTAGTATTGAATCATCTCCCACTCAACCATCATCCCTAAATGGTTCTCATTTGCAAGCAATATCACCCCTGCCACAGGTCAATTACGTGGCCACCTATTCCATGTCCACATATACTGATGATCTAGTAGGTGATCTAGTACACCATGTACTGGGGGCATTGGAGCCCAATTTTTCTTTTAGATCCCTGGACATGTATCCCTTCCATATTGTTGCTATCCCATCTGATGAGGAACTCTTGGAATCCATCGCCTCTTTTGGATTGTGATAAAAGAGTCTTGGAGTAGAGTTCCTTGTCTTGTGTCAAGATCTTTAAAAAAATGAAACAAAGGACCATGAGGATAGTTATTTTACTATGTAACCTTGTTAAAAAATGAAATAGAGCCCCATGAGGATAGTTATTTTACTATGTCAACCTCATTAAAAAATGAAATAGGTCTCTATGAGGATATTTTTTTACTATGAAAACCTCGTTAAATAATGAAATAGGTTATGAGCATGGTTCCTTTACTTGTGTTAAGCTTGGTAAAAATGAAACAAGATGTCATAAGCATGGCTCTTTTCCTATGTCAAGTTCGTTAAAAAATGAAACAAATCCCCTTCCAATTCGAGTCTTTGATTAGATCACCTAGAATTCCAGTCCAGTCTTTCACTTGATCTCTTAAGTGAACCTTCATTCTATCCACTTGTTAGTAACTAGTAGTATAGTTAAGTGAATGAGATGAAGCTTGGGGGGCATGTACCTTGAATTGATTCATTACGCTAGGGGCATGCAAACTTATCTCAAGCATAGTTTATCTTTGTTTCAAGCTTGTGTAAAAAGGAAACCAAATCCAAGCATAGTTTTTCTCATGTTTCAAGCTTGTGAAAAATGAAACTATCCTCAAGTATACTCAATAATAGTTTCCCATGTTTCAAGTTTGTGTAAAAATGAAACCATTTCCAACTTTACGTCTCGTGATTTTTGTTTTTGTTAGCCGATTTTTGTTAGATGAGCATTGGTTGTTCCATTCCATCACCACCATCTCTTTGGCTGATCATATACTTTCTCTTGGTTTTTTACCCTTGCCCGAGGAACATCTGTGATGAGTTGTCTTATTAGCCAACCTCCTAACCCTTACATGTTTTGAGTAGTTCCATCATCACAAGAACTAGTTGCTATCCTTTTATACCACTCATTCCTCTAGGAGGAGTCATCTTTAAGCTCTTTTCTGACTCTTGAAAAATGAAAAGATCATCAAGTACTTGTCTTTTCGAACTCGTTAAATTAAATGAATTGACATCATCTTAGTATATGATTACCCCTTTGTTGGGCTGAGATTGACTATTTACGAAAAATGTACACCTTGGTCGACATGGTCAAGAGGTTCTCTAGAATATTGTTTTCTACCTTTTTAGGTTCAAGGGAAAAATTACAAATAGGGACATGATGGATTTTTCTTTTTCATCTGTTTTTGAAACTCTCTAAATGTGAAAAAGATACTGAGTTATTCTTAGGTCAGACTCATTAAAATTTTACGACAAAAGACTTGTCACCATGACGATACTAATTTTCTCTTTCCTAGGACTTGTAAAACTTACTAGGATGGATTCATATGAAGGGTGAACTTATACGACAAAGAATATGTTATCCTCTTCAAGCTTGTGTAAAAATAAAGAGGCAATTGCTAAAAATAGTGGGGAAAAAGTGAAAGTGAAACATCTCTTGTATAGGCAACATTTCTCTCTTGAACATGACACTCATCTGTTTCTCATGTCAAGTTTGGGATATCTTCACTTAGTCACTTGTCCTTCTGAGTTTGGGTAATCCGTTTCACCTCTCATTTGATCATTCCACTTCATCATTATGACCCTTGGTCCTATGTTGAGTCAAATGTTGTGACACTCCAGAGTTGTGTTGCCGACATGTTCAAGAGAAGTCCTATTTGCAGTTATTTACCTATACATTGTCTGACCCATCATTACGGTCTTGGATCTTATTCATTTCATTCCAATTTATTCCTTGTTTCGTGTCAATGATTGGGGATTCATCATGGCCCTCCTTCGATGGGTCACTTCTTATCGACTTCAGCTCATTATCCAGGAAGATGACTTAGAAAATCCATTTCAGTACTTTAGAGCTTGCATGCCTTAATGGCAAGTTCTTCACATTCAATGGCATGTTTTTATCATTGGAATTCGATTGGATGATTCCACAAGTTTTCGAATTCAACTTCATTATCACATTCATGGATTGTATTGTCGTAGCTTAAGAGCCATTGTCATTATTGGTGGTTTCTCTCATGCTTGTTAATGGTTGACATCATTGGATGGTAATCAGGTGGTTTTCTAGCATGTTCGACTTTGACACATTCATTCACATGTTAGAATTCATACTTTGATTGGGTTGGGGTGGAGTGCAAGACCCTGAGTCCTGTCTGATATGACTCAGACTGCATGGAGTTATGTGTTATTCATGATTGTACACATGTTTTTTCCATACATATGGTTGTGACCATACCATGGGACTTCATATTTATGACGATCCTTTCATTTTGGATGGTTGCACCCATTCCATGGATTTTATATTTACAGATGATCCTAATTATCTGGATGACTGCGCCCATACCATGGATATTTTCATATAGTACTCATTATCTAGATGGCTGCATCCATATCGCAGACTCATGTTTTGATATCATATATGTATATGTATATGCATCCTTGATTTCAAGGTCTCTACACAATGTTTGTTCTCATCCTAGCGAAAGCTCATAAAGCATCTCAGCCATCACTTCCCGTTCTGCCCTCATTCTTTAGGGGGAATTTGTTACACAATTTTGTTGTCACACATCCTACAATTCCCTGTGACATACCCTAAAGTGCTTGAAACATGACCATCATGCAGTGTACATATTCATATATGCAGTTCAGATCCTCCCTAAGACATTGATTGGAAAATGCCTTGACCTTCCCCTAAAGGAAATAAATTTTAAACTCTAATTTGAGAATCATCATCCTTATGAGACTAAAAACAATGATGATCTCCTATTGCACTATAATAGACCTGCGATGGAATCACTTTACTCACTTTTATACCTGCGATGATCCCAAAAAGGCAGTTTTCCCAAAGAGGATGAGAAGCTTCGTGATATAGAAGCTTCTAGAGTGGCGAGCTAGAGGTTGTTTGGTGCAGTGAGGTCAAATTCTCCCAACGTGGACTCTTGATATTATCCCTATGAGCTACCTCCTTGAGATGAGGGCCTACTCCTATCTTTGGAGAGTTCCTAACTCCCTTTCCCAACCTATATATTCATCCTCTCCCATTCCCAAATGGTTTTCTATGCCTATTTACACCCTTATGCTAAGATTGTGCCTATATGTTACTCATTTGGCTTGGAGAAGGAGTGCTTGGAGAGCTTAGCCTGGACTTGGATATTCATTCACGGAGATCCTATCAACATCAAGGCTTGGTTGTATGCTTCCCCTTATTTTCTATTAATATACAATTGTTGGTTCATTTTCCATTGATGTGTATGCTCATGTATCATCTATCTTAACATTCCTTGATCAGTTAAGTAGGTTTCTTTTGAATATTATTTTGTATTTGCATACCTTGTCCTGTCTTGATCCCTTGTGTAGGTGCATAAACACTGAGAGCAGCAGGAACAAGCTTGTGACACAAGTGATTCAAGGTTTTCAACAAATGAGATTTAGATAGCATCAGAACGAGGTATACCATCTTCTTTGTCTCTCTTTTCAATTGCAACTTAGGAAAGTGTCTGGTAGATTGTCACTTAGGTTGCTAGAACCACTCATTGGTCTAGAGGGATCATCTCTATCCATAGAGAGGATTTACCTAGACAACATGGAGGCAAGACCAATAATGTTGCAAGGTCAAGTCAGAAGCTTGCTTATGTGTAAAATATATCAAACTAGGGTCAGTACATCACAAGAAAAGAATGAAAAGATAAGTCTCGATCACAACATGAATACTTAACGACGTTAAAAGATAAGCTCTAATGGTATCAAAGCATGAGGAAAATTTTCGAGGGTGGTTGTAGTAGCTACAATAGTTTCATCAAAAAATGAGGTTATAAGTCTCAACCTATATTATTAGGAGAAAAAAACCTTGTGGTATTGGATAGGATTCCTATATGTCTTCTCAGACTCCTTCAAAATATGAGATGACTTCTTTCAATACCTCAAAAAAAACTTCGGTCTTATGTATCATACTAAACAAGATTTCAACCCAATTTTAGAGGTCTAACCTATTAGAAGGATGCTCAGAAAATGGCCTTCTCTTGATTTATTTTTCTTTGGTATTTAAGGAGATTACAAACAATCTCTACTTCTTGTCTTCTTGGAGCAATACAAAAACCCTTCCAGTGATCTTCCATATGCCTAGATTCTTGGCCTTAGCTTTGAAACTATGTTGGAAAATCAAATAGGCTAGTATGAGGGTGATATATAATTTGAATTTTCCTTCCTTGACCATTATTTTTTATATTATTATCTTCTTGTTAATTATTCTTATGTTCTTATCATCAAATAAATGCCAAAAAAATCAAGATCACAAGTATAAAAATATGAACACAAGATATAGGCTCCAAGCTAGGTAAGAACCCCTCAAAGGAGAAATCAAGAAATAAATTTTCTTATAGAATCAATTCAAAGGTGACTTCCAAGACAATTCAAGACACAATAATACCATCAAGAACCAATATAGCCAACCAAAACCTTATTCTACCATGTAAGATAGTATTTCCAAGGGGAACAAAGAAAACTCTCTTCACAACAAGGCTCCTCTAGCCTTTAGGTTTCACAAACCAAGTCTGTAACACTTTCTTGCAATATCGTACCTATGGAGAGCTTAGAAATCCTAGGTGTCTTACATAAGAGAGCTTCTACAGAGATATTACAGACTTTTGAACATATTAGGGCTTGTTTCTCTCTTCGCTAAGTTCTTCTAGCCTTCTAAGACTTTCACATACCTATTCGAATTGTAGCCAAATTCAAAAGATATGTTCTTGTTGTATATCCTCATAGTCAAAGTTACACCTTTTTATATCCTTCAAAGTGGCTTTGTTAGCCATCTTTAGGCCAACTTCACATAGGTTGTCCAACTTGGTATTGGGAGCCTTCTAGACATTTCAAAAATAAAAAATATTTTTTCTCTTTTTGATACAAGTGCCTGAAAGGGAATTTTACAATAAGAAAAGGACTCTTTGACTCATATAAACCCTATAAACATTAAATTAATGCTTTACAAGTAACAAATTACTTGAGCATGAAACCCATGCTTTACAAAAATAATTTTCTTTTGATATTTACATAATTTTATTTCTTCTTTTGATAAGTACATAAAAATTACATCATGACATGAGTCAAGTGACAATTATGAAGACCAAAACTAGTTACATTCTCAAACACTCCCTCTTAACTACGTATGCATTCATAATTTTCCAACCGATACAAGGACAATACTCACTTTGAAAATTTCTCGTAAGAAGAGTTGAATTGGTAAGCCATCTTTGAACATCAACATCATATCATCATAACTAGCATTATTAACATAGCAAGACCTTGGATAACAATCTCCATATCTTCATAAGATCATAGCACAATGATTGGAATATTTACATGGGACACCGCACTACCTTTCAAGGCACATAACCCATATGTATCTTCACAAGGTATGTCCTTCTAGGACTATTCTTGTCTTGGATTCCCAATATTTAAATAATATTGGTTCTCTTCAACCACCCTTTCCTTGGATACTCTGTCTGATCCCAAAAGAGTGTTGGTCCTTGATACCACTTCCCTATATTGGATTCCAAATCCTCAAAGAGTACTAGTCTCAGATTCTTAACCAATCCTCCAGACCCCATTCTCTCTTTGTGGCCTTCAATCAATGTACGGTTGTTAGCCCCAGTCTATTAAATGACACATGAAGTAGAGAACTATGTCCATCATCACTTCCTCTCATCCAGTAAGGATATACTCATCCCCCGACACACAAAGGGATTATATCCAAGCTACCTCTCAGTTAGGGAGATGTGTCCAACATCAAATTGTTCTTCTATGGATATCATGGTACATTAGCTACAATGGCTCCTCCGGCTCCTCCTTTATCATAATATCATGTGTGAGATTTGACATTTTTGAGCATCATGGATCCATCATCTTTCATAGACTATTAATATAGGGTACATACCATCACTTTTTATGTCATCAATCATCAACTATATCTTATCAAATCAATCACTGTATAGCTTAGATATAACTCCCTCTAAATATCAGGAAAGTGATTTTCCAACACATGACCATCAATCTATCTGTGTCCAACTAACTTTCCTGCTATTGAGGTGAATCATACATTCCTTTGGGCTTCATTCTAAAGTTACACACTCAATCCAGATAGTTCCTAATAGTCACATTAATTCCTAGAACACATCTTTTCAAGTAGCAAAGTGATACCAAATCATTAGTTCCAAATCAATATCAGAGTTATCGATTCATGACAATCTCTTCATAATATGTCATGTCTTTCTATCATCAAATAAAAACAACCTTCATCAAGGTCATCCATGCATAAATCATTAGTTAATTAATGTCTTCTTCAAACAAGCTTCAATGTCACATCGGTCATATTTTCTATGACTCCTTCTAAAGTCAGTAGACTTACAAACTTGAAGAGACCATATCAGATGTTGATCACTAAAATCATGTCTTCAAGTGGAAGATTCCAAAATTTATCAAGGCGTAACATGCTCATGAAATTACGAATATTCTTGCAACCTGCTCCTCCAACAATAACATGTTGAATTCAAAACATTCATACTTCTTTCTTCAGCCAATCATTTAATCCACTTCTTCTCATCTTGAAGATGAGACTTCCTTCATTCTGCAACTGTACTTGCAAAACTCTGGGAAACTTTTTCTTATAATGTCATCATGGTCCTTCTTTTAATATATGAAGAATCTTTCCATGATTCCATTTTTAAATAGGATGTATGAGAACCTTCCTATTCATGACATAGTTTCATCAAGTTGTTACATGAATCCTTCTATCCTTTTCCTTCTTATATGACTACCAATTCAACAAATTTATTTACAATTAGTTCTTCCAAATATTCATGATGCTATCTATGTTGCCAACATCAATGCTTTTACCAATGCATCTACATGTCCTACTCTTTTCTATAAATACTTCATGATGATGGAGCTACAAAATAGAAGAGATCCCTAGGATCTTCTTCCTTTGGTTTCTTAGGTTCATTATGATCTTCAGTTACATGGGCTCCATCCCTTTCCTTTCTCTTATTACCTCTCTTATGTTGAGAGCTTTTAGGAAAATTCCTCTTGAATTGTCCATACTTGTTGCATTCAAAAAGGAAAACATCATATCCTGGACATGTCTATCTTCTTTTGACGAGTCTCAAAATTCTCAAACTTTTCCTTCCTAGATTTCCTCACTTTAGCAGCAAATATTTGTGATTTTCCATTTGGATCGGTGTCATCCTTTGCTTTCAATCTTGCCTCTTCCAAAAATACATTGAGACCACTACTAATCAAAGTTTGGATTTTCCTTTCTTGAGTAAATTATAGTCACAAATGAGTTCCATTAAGGAGGTAGAGCATTAAGAATAAAGGTTGTTAGTTGTGCATCTAAAACTAGTTCATCAAGTCCATTTAATTGATCGCTCAATTGAGAAATCCTCACCAAGTATGAAGTAATGTATTCATCAAATGATACCCTTTTTTTGTACAAAAAACTTCTAAAGGTTATCTTTTGTCTTGAGGTACTCACTGCATACAGCTTTGTCAATTTGTCATAGATATATTTAGGTTTCTTTAGTTCTACCTCAAGTGGGATGATGTGATCCTTAATTGATTAAATAAGGATTCATTGCACTCTTATCTCATTTTCGAAGTATTCATTCTAATCCTTTGTATTTTTCTTATTTGGTTCTGCAATTGTTTCCTTTGACATAGTCCAAGACATCATTCTCTATGAGAATGATGTTTATAATTTTTCTTCCATGCTTGGAAGTTAGAGGCCCCATCGAGCTTATTCATTTCCTTGTAGAATGCACTTATTGTATTATACCTTGAGACATAGAGAGAAATACATACTTACTTGAATTAGGTGATGCTTTCAAGGTTTCATCCACAAGTTGGTCCCAATATATTTTATACTTTCTTATAGACTACCTTCAAAATAAGCTTCCAAAGATGAAGAGACAAGATGCTATTCTCAAGGGAATAATTTCCACTCTTCTTTAATTCTAGTTAGGGTATGTTGGGTGCTACTACAAGTCCTCAAACTAGACTTCTATTATTGCTTTCTTTCTTAAAAAAAATTTGAATGGGGTACCACAATCCTCATTTACTTCAATGCCTTTGATGATAGATCTGAAATTCTATCATTCTACAACCTCGGCCCTCTAGTTAGTGCTTACCACATTCATTGCAAAAACCTTGATACTAGGCTTACAATTTCTCTCCAACCTGCAGTTTTGTATCCTCTTCAAGTTGCTTTACTTCCTTAGACTATAGGGATACTTCCAACCTTGGTTTCCTTAAAAAATGAGGTTATAGGTCTCTACCCATCTTATCAAGAGAAAAAAACCTTGCAGCCTTGGACAGGCTTCCTATGTGCCTTCTCAGAATCCTTCTAAGAATGACATGACTTCTTTCAATACCTCCAAAAAAAACTTTGGTCTTATGCATAATGTTGAAAAATATTTCGACCCAATTTCAGTGGTCTAACCTATTAAAAAGATGCCCAGAAAATGATATTCTCTTGATTGGATTTTCTTCGGTCTTCAAGGATATTACAAACAGTCTCTAGTTCTTGGCTTCTTGGAGAAATGCAGAAACCCTTCCAATGATCTTCTAGCTGCTTACACTCTTGACCTTAGCTCTAAATCCATGTTGGAAAATCAAATAGGGTAGTATGAGTGTAACTTTTAATTTGAATTTTCCTTCCTTAATAGTTATTTATGATATTATGATCTTCTTATTGATTATTCTTTTGTTCCTATCATAAAATAAATTCCAAAACAATTAATATCACTACCATACAAAGATGAATGCAAGATATAGGCTCCGAGTGAGGGCAAAACCCATCCAAGGGGAAAACCCATAAATATCTTCTCTTCTTATAGAATCAATTCAAAGGAGACTTCCAAGACCAAATCCAAGACACGATACTACCATCAAGAACCAAGCTAGCCAACCAGAACCTTCTTCTGCAATGTAAGACATGATTTCCAAGGGCATCAAAGAAAACTCTCTTTACAACAAGGCTCTTCTAGCCTTTAGGTTTCACAGACCAAGTATGCAAAACCTTATTACAATATCAGATCTATGGAGAGATCATAAACCCTAGCTCTCTTGCATGAAAGAGCCACTACAAACATATTACAAACTTCCGAACATATTAGGGCTTGATTCTTTCTTCGTTAGGACGACCCTTCTAGGACTTTCACATACATGTTCCAATTTCAGAATGAATTAAAAAGATGTGTGCTTATTGTATATCATTATAGGTCGAATTTCCACATTTTTATATCCTTACAAGAGGCTCCATTAGGCCTCTCTATGCTAAATTCACATAGGTTGTCTGACTTGGTCTTGGGAGCCTTCTAGACATTTCAAAAAGAAAAAATGAATTTTATCTTTTCGATACAAGTGCCCGAAAGGGTATTTTACGATAAGACAAAGACTCTTTGACTCATGTAAACCCTAGAAGCATTAAATGAATGCTTGACCTAGTAGCAAATGACTTAAGCATGAAACCCATGTTTTACAAAAATATTTTTCTTTTGATCATTACTCATTTTCTTTATTCTTTTAATAAGTGTTATAAAATTATATATTACAGAGCAATGGAACCCGTAAAATATTGCAGAAATATAAACACAAAAAATGCATAAAACAAGAGAGACATAGATATATGTGGTTCACCCAGTTTGGGCTATGTTCACCCTGAACAACCAGTCCTCCTTTTTATTATCCAGCAAAATGAAGAGACACAACCTACATCAAATCCACTATAATATCCTCTATTTTATCTCACAATCTCACCTCTCTACTTCTCACTTGGAGAATACACATATATTACACAGACTCAATACAATGCCCTCATACAAAGAGAGGGGTTGCATTCTAGGGAAAAAAACCCTAAACTAAACATAATTTCTAGCGTCAGATCATCCACCTAATGAATGGCCCATATTGATTAGAAATTACTATACTTTTACAAGGCATTTTTACATCTGTTTTTAGCTTCGAGGGCGCTGCCCCTAAACCCCCACCGGGGGACCGGTAGCCCCCAGAACCCCCCAGCTGGGGGGGATTGCCCC
>APFE030656677.1:44456-113547 GCA_000404065.3 Pinus taeda | reverse complement strand
GGAACACATAAAATATTGCAAAAATATAAACATAGAAAACACATAAAACAAGAGAGACACAGATATACGTGGTTCACCCAGTTTGGGCTATGTCCACCCTGAACAGCCAGTTCTTCCTTTCTATTTTCCAGCAAAATGAAGAGACACAACCTACAACAAATCTGCTGTAATATCCTCTATTTTATCTCACAGTCTCACCTCTCTACTTCTCGCTCAGAGAATAGACATATATTACATGGACTCAGTACAATGCCCTCATACAAAGAGAGGGGTTGCCTTCTAGGGCAAAAAACCCTAAAATAAACATAAGTTCTACCGTTAGATCATCCATCTAATGAACGACCCAGATTGATTAGAAATTACTATACTTTTACAAGGAAGTTTTACATCTGTTTTTAGCTTCGGGGGCATTGCCCCCGAACCCCCTGCCTCGGGGGACTATTGGTCCCCTGACCCCCCAGCTGGGGGGGATCGCCCCCCCCAGACCCCTGCGTGGGGGACAAGTCCCCCCCGCACCCATCTACATGGAGGGGTGTACAAACTTCTTGAGGTATACATCTGGCTAAAACAAAGACCTCTAAACAATCATGCTTCATACTCAACAATAAGGACTTAAAATTACATCATGACATGATTCAAGTGATAATTATGAAGACTAAAACTAGTTACATTCTCCAACAATACCAAACCTCAAAAACCTACAACTTGCTTCTTTTTTGGTGGCCTCCAGGTACCTTTCTAGCCCTTGAGTAATCCACTTTACATTGAAACAAATTAGATTTATATTTTCTACTTGTACTTGCCCTTCCAAGCTTATGCCTTCATGCTAATTGAGAGTGCATACCTAAAAGTCCTGTGCTTTGTACGGTTGTTGTCCTTAACAGCTACACCAATAACAACACAATAACCATGATTATCTTCTCATACCAACTATTGCATTGATACTACCACATATCGCAGTCACTCAGTATGCTGTCATAATACACATGTTGATACATCACATACATATGTGTAGATACGAAACATAAAATTATACATCACACATAATATGTTTTAATTCAACAGTGAGAGAAGGTTTAGAATTTTTTCCTTCTCATTTCCCATAATATCATAGAACTCAATCAACAGAGATGTCATGTTCTATGATCTTCCTTGTCATTCATGTCTGTAGCTTATAGTACTATTTCCATTACCACAATACCTACATCCATGACATACATATCCACTCTATTTATTATTACAATCTTAATATTGTTCTTTCATCAGGGCACTTTATATCAACCATTGTTCGTTCAAGATAATCACTATACTCTACTCAAGGCTCTTGCTTTGAGTGATTATAATCATGTTAAAATTCATTGTATTACATACTACAATGTGGTCACCTATTTGAGAGGTACATCTATTTATTCTAAACAAAAATAACCAAACCTGCGTTGGAATAAGAAATTCTAGAGCCAAGAAATAGTTTCATAAGCCAAACATAGGAAACAAGCTTGCATGAAAAGTATATGTATGATTATATGCCATCTGTGTGAGGTGAAGCACAGATGGGAGTTTTGGACCTCATGCAATTCACATTATATTTTTTCAACCATCACTTGGGACTCAACCAATTTTTTTTGGGATTGTGGGTCATGGTGATTGTTGTACACATTAATTTTTTGAGATAATACAAAATAGACCTCAACCATGCGAGAGGAGAATGTGTTTTTTACATACTAAAGGATTTGGCACAAAAACACTGAATCCCATGCATGTATGGAAATAAAACAACAGATGAATAAATGAAATGGAAAACCATGAAATGGTATTATCTCCTACCACTATGTTTAATAGGCTAATCAAACCAAATTTTGTAGTGAGGAATAGTAGAGGTAGATTCCATTTTTTTCTCATACCAATGACCAACACACTCTTATTTTCTCAAAGATGGTTGTCAGTAGTTCCCTTCAACAGTTGTGAGTGTTAAGCCAAATTTCTTGTGAGTTCCAAAGGTCAACTTATCCATAGGAGAAAAAGCACACAAGGGTAGGTTGGTGGATTCTTTGTCAACTACCTAAAATATATTGTGAATTCGAACACACTGCTTGGTCTACAATAGAGTAAATTCACATCACATCTCTTAAATTTTCCAGCTCTCATTTTTTCTCACCATATGGGTCACATAATATTACCACTGAAATGGCGTATTACATATGTTTCATATGTTTGTATCTTGCAACTTCACTAAACTCATTTCATATTTACAATGTGGACTTTACAAAACCTATTTGATATGCATGAACTTAATTCCCATGATAGTGTAACTTGAAACCATTTCAAAACCTTGTGTGTGTCTCTGAATGCTGGCAGGGGCATATTATGTTTTATAACTCCAATCTTATATGTGACGTGTATGATTTCAAAATAGCATAGTTTTACACCATTGAAAACATTGTTGATAACGTTATTAGGGCCATGTTTAATAGTTTGAACAAACATACTTTCACACCCACCATGACCACACCACTTACGAATTGTCATATGATTGGTATGTTTAATATTTTGAATGACTAAATTTTATGACCATGATCTCACACCTTTTATGTCCTCCATGACCTTAACAAGAAATTATCATTTTCAAACTTAGTTTAATACAATTTTTTTGTGCTCATAGATATAATGCTACTATGAAGAGTAGTTACTCAGTGAGGGAGGTATTCATTGTTTCTATTATGCCAAATACTAATCATGGAATTTTGACATTAACATGCCCATAAAAATGTTGTAGTTGCATATTCAATACTGTCAGTATAGTTAAATCATTCACACCACTTTTGAAATGTATATACATGCATATATATAACAATATACAACTCCTTATAAAACCATATGCTAGTATGAAAATATGAAAATGTAAAATGATGTCATGTAAGCATTCCTTATTTCTTCACGGAATGTCACGTACTGAGGCTTAAAATTTTAGTTATTTTAGGAGTATTATTTTTAAGCCATTTTATAAGAGGAGCCATGATGAAGTGTGATGGGTTACACAATTTTTATGAAAGTGGCTTAACGTCTGGTGACTTCACAAGGAGGTTTGTATGTAACGGGCTAGAACTTAAAATTTCTGGGATCATATGATAAAAAGGTTTGGAGTAGTGCTAGAGGGTATGAAAGCTTTCAAGTAGGGAAAGGAAGCATGAGATGTGAGAGAATGAGATCAAATATTACCTATTATGTTTTTATGTAGAAGAATGATGAGGAAATAATGATTTTAGTAGCATCATCTTCTTATGTACCAATATATAGTCATTATGTTCTCCTACTCTGTGATAGATTTAGGTGATAAGAATTTGTTGGTTAAAAATTGTATAATTAGAAACTTTTAACAATCTTATCAGAGAGGGTCCATATTCAAAGGGGAACAACACTGTACTCAATCGGTATCTAGTAAAAAATAAAGGTAAGTGACAAAAAGTAAAAGAAATTAACATAAAAAATAAAAACAATAGCAGTAGTAAATTCAAAAGAATAAAAACTATATGCATAGGAAGGACCATGGAAATAATTGTTTTCAACCTTTGTCTACTTCAATATAGGGCTTGAGGTGTGACCCGTTGGTAGTGTAGGAAAAGAGCTAGTCATTATCATCTTTAAGTAGATAAGAACTACTTCCAACTATGGTTGTAATTATAAAGGTCCCTATCCATAATTTTTAAAATTTTGATTGTTTCCATTTTTCAGTGTGAGCAAAGTCCCATAATAAAAATTTCTATCCAACCTGAATGCCTACCCCACCCATCCATACATTGTTTAATGTATTTTTATTCTTTTAGGTAGGGGTTGGCCATCACAAAAATAGAGGAGGCAAGCATCTTAATTTGACTTTTCATAGGCTAGCTAACTCTTTTTAGATTTTTTATCAAAATTCTTTTTGAAAGTTTGTTGTCTATGTTTCAAATTATTAAGTAAATAATTTATTTGTTCTTACAAATCCAATAGAGTAAGGACTCTTTGTGAAACATCAATAGAGTTCATATATCTAGCCTATATTGTTAAACATAGATAAGTTAACTTGAGTTCAACAGGCATGACAACTTCTTGACCCTAAACTAGTTGAAATAGAGATAATTGATTATTGGACTTGGTAGTGGTTACGTCCGCCTAGAAAGTGTAACTCAAAAGAGAATGCCAATTTCTTGGCTTATCATTATTGATTTTCGTGAGTATTTTGATTATATTTTGTTTGTTTGACTCAACCTACCAATTACCTTGTAGTTGATAGGTGGAGGAATTAGAATGTTTAATTCGATATTTTGCATAAAACTAAGTGAATTTAGTAGAGATAAAATCTAGCCCATTATCTTAAACTATTTCCAGTGGTAAACCAAATATGGAAAATATATTTTTTCCAAGGAATTCAATTACCTGTTAATCTCTGGCATTTTTCAAAGGAATTGTTTTTGTCCATTTTGTAAAATAATCAATAGCAGTTAGAATGAAAATATGTCTGGAAGATGAAGGTGGGATGAGAAGACCAATAAATTCTAATCCCCATTTAAAGTAAAGGAAATATGGAATGATAGGTTGCAAAGGAAATGCATAAAATTTTTCTCTTTTAGTATCCTTTTGACATTTCTCATAACTTCTAACAAACTTGTAACTATCCCTAAATATAGGTGGCTAGTAGAAACCAACTCTGAGAATTTTGTGTGTTGTGTATTTGGTAGTGAAATGGCCACCAATGTGCATATAAAAAAGTGTGGATCCATGCAAAACATGAAGTAATTTGTTATCTTCTCTATCATCTACACAACATAAAAGGAGCCCATCAAAACACCCACAAAAAATAAGAGTATTAAGAATTAAATATCTGGAGGATTCAAGGTGCAATTTCTCCATTGATGCTTGTCTAAGTTATCAGGGCATCCTTCATTTTATAGATAGAAAGTGATATCTTTGTACCAAGGATGATCTACAAGGTTAACATGATCATCATTAATTAGGAACAAGGAATGCAAGGAGTCACCTATATCACTCCCTTCATTTATCTTAGGATGTTGGGCCAAACGGAGAGAAAGATCACATCCCTTAATCATCTTAGTTGTAACAATTGTTAGATCATGTTCTTGTATTTTTGTAATAAAATAAGCCAACGTCCTAGATAGAAAAGTCTAAGAAAGTAAAAAATTCACAGTAGGTAACAAACTCTTACCTCTATGTGCATGCTGAGAATGTAATGTTGAAATTTTTCTATAGCTTTAATTGACACGTAAGTATGCCTTTCAAATAATGAGTATTTTTATTCATCGTATGATAATATTTGACTCATAAAAGCTATAGGGTGATATTCACATTGCTCATTTTCCTAAAATAAAATCCATGAAATAGCCTCTTCCATTGCATTAATATATAATAGCATTTTTGGAAAAATATGGTTTTGCGAAAATAGGGCTGAAGCTATGGCCTCTTTGATAGCCATAAAATATTTTTGGGCTATTTCATCCCATTGAAAAAACATATCTTGTTTTAGCATATTGTGAATGGGCTTGATTATTTTGGCGAAATCACAGATGAATCCTCAGGAAACATTTATTGTGCCCATGAAATATTGAATCTCTTTCTTAGATTTGGGAGATGGAAAATTGTTAATTATTTCAATTCTTTATGGGTCAATACTAACTCCAATTTTAGAAAAAATATGTCCAAGAAAATTTTCCTATATTGGTCACACCAAAAATGGATTTCCTAGGATTTAAAGACATGCCATTTTCTCTACACCTTTGAAATACCTGTCTAATATGATCAAATTTGTCTTTGTAACACTTAGAATAAACCATTAAATCATCAAGATAAACGTATATGATTTTCACTATGAGATCGTCGAAAGCTATTTGCACAAGTCTCTGAAATGTGGCACCCATATTAATAACCCTAAAAGGCATACATTCATAAGCAAAGGTGCCCCACCATGTAGTGAATGTGGTTTTTTATTTATCCACATTCTTGAGTAATATCTAGTTGTAACCAGAGAAACCATTAAGTAGGGAGATCATTTGAGATCCTGCAACTTGTTGTAAAATTAAATGTGTATTGGGAAGCAGAAAATTATCTTTCACACTCGCTTTAATGAAAGTGCAATAATCCACCCATAAAAAAATGTCACAAGTTTTATTTTGAACATACACTAAATTAGCCACCCTCTCTAAGTATTTAACAGGAAAAATGATATGAGTGGTCAATAGTTTCTCAAGCTCTTTTCTAATTGTGGCCTCAAGAGCGGGATTAACTAGTCTTTGTCTTTGCCTAATGAGCTTGGCATCTTCCTAAATTGGAATGGCATGTTGAATTATGTCGGGATAAAAACCACAAAAATCCTTGTATGAACAGGAAAATACATTGCTAAACTCATAGAAAAGGTCCAAGAACCTTTTATTTTCTTCCTCTAAACATTGGGCTCTGATTTGCAATTTTTTTGGCTCCTTAGTAGTCCCAATATTCACAGATATAGTCTCTATTATTTTTCGTTTCAACTCCTCCTTATATCATTCTTTATTATTCGACACATCACTAGATGAAAAATAAATTTCGAGGGGAGAAAATTATTTAAGGTACTTATTTTCCTTAAGTGGAATTATTTCCTTCTTACTAGTGGATTGTCCTTGGGAAATGAGCAAATGCTCTCCTCATCCAAGAATGGCTACCAATATTTTCCATTGTTTGGTACATGAGGCTGATATAATGATAGTAAAATGCAATTAGGCCTCTAGACAAGAGTTTTCTTTGAGAGCTAGTAGCATACATAGACAAGTGATTAGATAAGACATTTAATTCCCTGCGAACATGAGAAATGTTGAAAGAAAGTAATTCAGAAATTTCATGCCATGCAACTTGATTATATCACTTAATTAAATAATTCAAAGAATAATATACTTTTTTAATTAGATTGATAATAAGATGAGAGCCACAAAAAGTGGTTAAGTTTTTATAACCCAAGTTAAGGGCTTTCTAAATACCTAAAAGTGAAGCCTCAAACTCAACGATGTTATTTTTACAATCGAATTCATGTATAAAGGTGAATTGGTGTATCTTATCAAGGGGAGAATATAGCATGACTCTAATGTAATTTCCTTCATTTGAGGATGCACTATCAAAGTGCTTATGCCAAATATGATAATTTTTATTAACAGGGGAAAGAGGAAGTGACTCTTGTTCAATGATAAGAGAGTAAACTTCAAGGTCTTGTTTGATATAATTTACATGGGGTTGAGGAAAATTCTCAATATAAGGAAATATTCCTCCTTCCATTAAAAAAATAATATTCTTACCATCTTAAGGAAGGGTCATACAAGTGCCATCCAATGATATATACCCACCTATTCTTGTTTTCTGTTATCTACCAAGAATGATTGAATAATTATTGATTGGCATTCCCATTAACTAGATATTATAGGTTGTTATGATCTCAAGATGAGTGCACAAGACAAATGTTATGTCCTTAATCTCACCAATAGTTTTTTGTTAAGAATTGGTTTAGGCCACCATTTTCTTGGGTCTTTCCTTGGATCATTGCAAACCTAATTCCTCCATAATAAGTTTAAGCATAAAATTGGGCCCCAACCCACCGTCAACTAAACATGAATGAGAAATTTTATCACATACTTTCATAGAGACATAAAATGAGGGCTTTTGACAAAATTTCTATAATTATTTACAATATATATTTTGTCTTTGGGAGAATCCTCTTATGGGCAATCCTTGAGGAAATGGATAGGATCATGCACTTTTCCTTCAAGAAAATTCTTTAAATGTTGTTGTTTCTCAAGAATGGTGGTCATATCAAGCATGTAGCATCAAATTTGATGTTGGCCATCTTTTTTAAAGTATCAAATCGAGAGATAGCTAAAGAGGAAGGAATGGTAGAAGAATTTTCATTCAGATGTGAGGAAGTGGCATTTGGGGTTTTTGAGTTATCAGTCTCCTTGGAGAGATGATTATTTGAATTTATAGCTCTAAAAGTGCTCCTTATTTCAACCATCATTCCTTCATTATCATCGGCCCAATCTAATGTTTCAACCACTGGGTCAATTATTTTACCAAAAATTATTTCCCGAGCATTCGGTTTAACATCACAAGTCTTTTCATCATGGTGATCTTCATAAATGTTACACCATGGTCAAGAAAGGAAAATTTGGTTGATATGTTTGGGAAGGGTTTTGGATGGGAGCCAAAGTGGAAGCTTTAGTGTGAGGTCAGATTTTCACATTCTTCTCACAATATATTAGATGATTACTCATGTCTTGCATGAGTTAAAGGAAGAAAGATATATCAGATTGGTTGACTAAGTCTACAAGTGGAAGACTAATGTGATGTAATCATTCTTTGTATTCCAAACATATTTGTAAAGTGAGCCCCAAATTATTCACCTATTTATCATCTAATCTATGGAAGTAAGCAACATGAAGAACAATGTAGTAGTGCATCATGGATGCTTGATTTTGAAACTTAATGATCTCGGGAATTTGATTATACAATTCAATCAATCAAGGATTAAATAATTTAATAATCTCACCTTTCGTAAAGGTAACATTATTATATTTTTGGAGGATATCAACAGAGCTCTGACGTTGGTCATAAGTAAATTTTACCAGTAGGGAAGCTCCATCCATGTAGAGAAGTCTTTGGGTGGAAGTTCAAAGAAATTAGTTGTTGCTTTTCCTTTTAAGGAGTTTATGAATAGATGCATGCAGGTGTGGTTGTCATTGACACAAATATTATGACATGTGTTAGAAAAAGAAACTATATTTTCGTTACCAGTGATGGTGACATCAACTGAGAACTTGGGGAAATGATATTTAAATTTGGGTAATAGTGTATTAACAAGCGTTAAATTTAATAGGGAGGCCACATGCCAAGGATTGTCATTCACATCTTATTTGAATTGGAATAAACCATACTTCGTAATTACCTTGGAAGGATTAGTGGTAGATTGTACTTGATTAAAAGATTAATAAAGACTGCCAATATGGATGGATGATGATTCAATCGATGAATACTACAAGGAAGAGGAAGTAGATTGTGATGAAGATTGGGTTCCTGACATGAATATTCAAGAGGGAGAGGTTTTTCTAGAAGAATAGACAAGTTCTTGATAAAATTTAAGACAAGCTTGATCAACAAGAATAACTTTTCGTGTTTTTATTTCATATAACGACTTGTATCCAAGACTAAAAGCATAGATTTTCTTAGAAGAATGAGGTTCATCAGTCATAATCCAACTACCTTTGATCAAAAAAATCTCTAAAATTCCTTTCAAGGGCTCTCTTCTTTCCTATAAATCAATATCATGAGCTATAACATCCCAAGATTGTTCCATTTTGCAAAGAGAGTTAGAATTATAAAGTATGAAGTTAAGAAATGTATGAGAAATACTTCTTTTACCATTAAATTTATTAGGAATACTTGGCTAATTCATGGATGATGTGGTCATGTAGGAAAGAAAATTTATAGAACCGAGGATCAATTAATCAAGTATGGTTTCCAAAAGTTATTGATGAGTGAAGTTTCTTATTCTTCGCTTCCAACTTCCTTGAATCTCACTAGGTGGGTGAGATAATGGGATTATGCTTAGGGCTTATTGACCTAAATTAAACTACACTAAAATTATATACAACATATTTGTATAGTCAAATAAAAGAAAATTAATTGCAAAAAAGAAACAAATGAAAGGGATATAATATAAACGGTCATGTATGTTATGTAAAATAAAAAAATTGAAATTTGAACAAACTAACAAAAAATAAAAAATGAGATTATAGGTAGATTTTTATGATGATAATTTGTCATCCATAAGACCACATAGGTATGTCTTTAAATACAACATAAATTAACTGAAAATTTCAACCACTAATGTCAGGAAACTCTGCTCAACAAAATTAACATAAAGTAAAATCCTTGGAGATATATGCCAAAAGATATACCCTGTCAAATACATATTTTATTAATAAAAATATGAGTAAAACATATTGTTTTGTTTGATTTAGAAAGAATCTATACCAAAAATCAATTCCAAAATGTTTAATATGTAAAAAGACTCATACATAGACACTCGAAACTCCAAAAGTTAAGTAAGACAAAGAGGTGGGGAACTTGGATGCTTTTGATAAGATTGGATTAACAATATGTTCTACAAAAAGTGCACCAACCAATGATGATAAAAATAGAAACATATCTTCTAACAACACAAACTAATGCAAGAAATAAACAACCTTTAAAAAAAGACCAGAATTTATGACCTCACTTTCTTTTTGTCACTCCTTGAAGGATTTTCACCAAAACTCGTAAGATCTTGTACCATGGAATGAATTTATTAGAGGAAAAATGACAACTTTAAAACTTACGCATACCTCTCATCACTATTATTTTCCATCCTCCCTTTTGTTCCTTCTACTTTGGTTTTATATTCTCCTCAGATAATTGGAGAGAAAAATTGTTTTATAACTAATGTTCTTATTATGTTAAATTCTCTTTCTTTTTTAATTTGAAAGAAGGAGTTTTTAATTAATTATAATTTATTAGTAGGAGGGCCCCCCGATTATGTCCATGAAATAATTTCATTAAACCTCATAACTCCCATGAAAAAAAATATATAAATATGACATCATCAAGAATAACGCTACTATAGAAATCATGCATATGATGCATCCCAAAATCCATAAACATATATAAACAAACATGTGAAACAACCCTTGTGTCTCCCATAGAAAATAATGTCATGAAAACAATGTAGCATAGTCAAAAAATAATATGTTGTCTCAAAAACATAATAATGTATTGTAGTCTAGAATATGTTCAAGTAAAGTAAAGTAAAAAGTATCATGGACAAGAAATAACTCATGTCATCTCGGGAGGTCTAACAGGGCCAACCATGTAGAATGGTCTTTTCTCCTCTTTCTCATTTTCTCCTTATACATCTAGATGCATGTCTTGTAAGGATATTAATCTCTTCCTCCCCTCCTTGTGCTATCATAATGTCAGTATATGTATGTGATGAAGTGACCTCAGAGGGATAATATATAGGCATGGATGCATATGAAACTTTCTGAGTGCAAGATGAGTAGGGGAATTAGGAGGCTGATGAGAACATAAATTTGTGGCTTAAGATATGCAAAGGTTACCCAAGGATTAATGATCATAAGGTGAACTGGGTGATGAGAAATAATAGGTCAATGTGTGAAGCCGGATGCAGGCCTAATAGGGCTAGACTCCCAACCATCATGTTGGAATAGTTGTTGCTAAGACATGTGAGGTTCTGGGATTTCCATGATGTTAGGATGTGGAAGAGGTGCACTTTGTGAAGCATGTGGAGTAGGAGTGGGGGAAACAAGACCTCCAAGGTATCAATGGCTTGACTGGGTCAACTGATTAAACTCATTAGAGCCTACATTTAATTATTTTGTTCCTTTTTTCCCTCAATGATACATTTCTTGTCTTTCCTTTCCCCCTTATTCTACCATGATAACCTTTGATAAAGAAACTCATAGTGTATTGTGACCAAGAAAAATTTTCATGCATCCATTAATTCTTGAGCATAAATCAATAATTAACAAAATTAAGAATTGTTTAAGATCATGTCTCACATAAATGATTTAGTATTTTTCATACACACATAGAGGGAAAAATATATAAATGGGGGAGATAACTATTTATGCATGCATCCAAAACAAGTGTTATGAATAACATGATGATTAACGAATACGACAAGAGAAATGAAATATTTTTGTTCCGATGTAGTCTGTTTATCAAAATATTGTGAAACTATGTGCAAAGAGAAATATTTATGGTGTTGAAGTGCGTTTATTAAGAGGGTAGACTGTGAGTTATTTGTTTACATTAGAGGTGAAAACACATTGGAATATATAAAAACATAACATATAGAATATATATCTCATAAACCATGTTGATAAAAACACAAAATACTTGTGGTTGATAACTGCAAAACAATATTTTGAACTTTTATTTTTTGATTCATGATGGTGTCCATGGATATCAACATGGAAAAGAACATAGATACGATAATGTCCAAGCATTATGAACAAATAATATGCCTGAAGTTAGTAACCCCTTTGAGAAAAATACTTTAATCAGGTAGAGTTGGTCACCTATGTGTGAACTAAGGGTTGAAGCCTTACATTTTTTTCTCAATATGATTTGCAAAACATAGATAAACTTCATGGACTACCCAACAAAGGGAAAAAAATCATTTCAAATGTCATTTTACAAATGATGAGGTTAAGGGACATTGTCTCAGCACGAGAGGTGTCAAATGGTAAGTATAGTGTGTGAGTATGCTTGTTGTGCACAAATGTCATTTTTTTTACTTTATTGGGCAATGACTACAAATCAAATAAGGTTCAAGTTCAACAAGCCTCAACAAATTATACATGAGCCATATAAAACTTAAAACCACAAAATTCCAAAATGGACCTTTTAATGTTTTCTTAACATGTTTCCAAGATGGGATGGCACACATCGGGAGTGTGATATGAGATGGTATAACATAGACTGAAAACGAAAACCAATATGGAATGGTACAATTTGGATACAACCTCTTTGGATATGTAATCAAATGATTTTATACTCATGTTTGAAATTTAGAAATGTAGGCAGGGTGGCAAGAGCAGGAGGGTTATCCTTTACCCTAACAATCAAATAGAGATTCAATATGCTTGGGGCCTAGCTATAGCATCCAATAACCAAGAAAACATTCCTATGCATATGGTAAGGCTTAGAAATAGAAATTGAAATGAAAAATTCCAAAATTATAGTCTTTGGAGACTCTATGATTGTGATATGCCAGGTCTAAAAAGTTAAAGACTCACAAAATCAAGACCTCCTTCTATTCTTCAAACAATAGAATTGCAAATATTAAGATTTGAACAAATTTATTTTTATCACGTGTATAGAAACTTGAATGAAAAATTTTACTCCCTTGCATATAGAAGCACATCTATGGAGCAAGGGATCCTAGAAGAGGATCATCGAATATTGAATGTCCCTCTTCCCTAAATCATTTGCAAATATGCAGGTTAGGGATCCTAGAAGAGGATCACCGAATATCGAGTGTCCCTCTTCACTAAATAATTTGCAAAATGCAAGTTATAAAATATAGATATACATGTCACAATAGGAATGTGGGCCAATATAGAAACAAGAAGAAACATGGAATTAATTTCCTTATGGGGAATATGATCAATATTAGAAGCTCAGAGTAGTCAACATGTATTTGACTACCTTACAAACCAATTAAATTAATTCACTAGCTTATGAAGTGTAATAATTGGTGTCAACCAAAATTTGTGTTTGCTTGTGGGGGCCTGACCTAGGTTCAACATTAGTTAGCCAAACAAATCCCTACACTACTGGCCCTTTCAGCATCAACCCACGAAGTGCAAATTGAAGTCTCACCCAAAGCAGTATGGGGGGATGCTGAAACCAAGATTCTGCACCCTTGAGATGGATGTGATGTCAATTTATTCCAACTATACCTATCTACATGTAGGTTTCTTAACCCTCTGTTTGTCCTTCAGCACCTTCGCGAAATGGTAGGATCAGTTTTTGTGAAGTCCTAACCTAGGGCTGATATTCTTTCATGCCACTAGGGCAACGAATTGTGATATTTTCCCAACTACACTAAGTATCTTATCTTATTAACAGATCATAATTATCTTCACATAAATAGATGTTCTTACTTGCGTTCACTTAACCAATACAAGTATACACATTCACATATCATGTAAGCATTAGAAGTGAAATTTATACCCAATATAACAGATTCATAAACAGGAAATAAAGACGTAGAAATTGTAGAATACTTCTCTTTACTGATAATTCTGAACTGTTACAGACTCAACCTGCTTTGTGCACTCAGGTGTAGGGGTCCATGCACTCAGTTATGGACTTCTAAGCCTCTGCACACTTAGATGTAGAGCCTCCACCTACGCTACGACCCAAAACTTAGATTTCTACTTCAGAGCTATCTCTCATACATCATGTCTTCATTATTCTTTCTATGTTCGATCATGCCTTTTACTACTTAGAGCTTTGCTCTATTTATACAATTCCATGGTCCACGAACCATGGGTAGATCTTTTACAACCAGCATTACATTATCAAAATAAGGGTGGACAACCCTATGACTCTTTAACAACAACTACGTGCTCCATACCCACAAAATGAAGAGTCTTTACATAAAATTGGACCAAAATATGGGCTCTTAGCCCCAAAACTACCCTTGGGGGATCTCGTTCCCAATAGGCCCCCAACACAAACATCGTGACTCTCTCTCGAGTCACTCTGCAAGTGGAGAGATCTTAGCATGAAGACCTCCTAGCTCTATTTGGATCACTGCAACTTTGGCAGTGCACAGAGTGGCTGCCTGCTGGACTTCCTCCATACATTGTTTGGTGACCGCTGCTACTAAACTACTGCCCTGAATCCTCTATTGAGTTGCTTATAGTTGCGCGAGCTTTGCTTCAATGGAGGTTGTAATT
The DNA here is from genome assembly GCA_000404065.3 of Pinus taeda. Lineage (NCBI taxonomy): Eukaryota > Viridiplantae > Streptophyta > Pinopsida > Pinales > Pinaceae > Pinus > Pinus taeda. The sequence goes on along the minus strand of APFE030656677.1, from coordinate 99,010 downwards.
GTATAAGCCTCATTGATCCATGGCTATAGGCACGCTTTTAAGACGTCTTATTTGTGCCCAATAGCATCCACTTGTTCCTTGAGCACCTTTGCCTGCTGCATCCGTGCTAGTCTTTGTGTAAGGGAAACTGTCTACATGGTCCCTTTTACCTCATCGTATTTTTGTTGCAGCTCATGCACCTATGTCTTTAAGCACTCTACATTCAAGTCCTTCTGTAGGGTGGTTAGGACCTCGAATGACTATTCGAATAGCTTCATGCAGTCTGTCACTGCATTGTCAACTGCCGCAATTGTTGTTGTAACACCAGTGGAGCGTTGTTCCCTAATCTCCGGTGGGGTAGAAGGCTAAGCCTTCAACTATAGTTCTGTGATCTGTAGGTTTAGCTCTAGTTGAACCTTGGCCATCTCTGCTCGAGCATTGTGTGCCCCTATGGCCAACTTACGGATGTGCACCTCCACCAGTTGTTCTACCTGAATGATCAACTCCAGGAGCATCTAGCAGGCTTCCTCCACAACCTACATTATCTGTTTATTTTGCTCCACTGCCTTGTTGTGTTGTAGACTCAACTACTCAATGTTGATGCACTTCTCGCTCATGACCTATAGAGCGCGACTCTCCCTGGCCCAAAGTTCTATGGTGACTCCATCCTATAAGAGGTAGAGCATCTCCCGAGGGAGCACAACCATGTTCAAGTCTACCCCTTTCAAACTGCTAACCATGGGTCTGTCGGATTCCTTCTCTGTAGTAAGTGCCCCATCTGGTAGCACTATCGTGTTGGTCACCCTTGTGCACAACATCTTCTCGGCAGTTGAAATGCCGATCGTGAGGCTGGTGGACTGTGCTAGCCTATGGAGTGCGAATATGAAACTCCTGCAAATCTATTCGAAGAGCCCCCAATACGAGCTATTTTTGTTCTTCAAATTGTTGGAGGGCCTTTGTGGTGATATGCCTCACTGTTTCTCCAATGTCATGCAAATCCCCCTCAGTGAGGGTGATTGGGTCAAAAGATATCTTCGATGCCTTTTTTTTCTTCCATGGCACTATTTGCTCTCATGGTCATAGATGCTTGAGATGGGTGGACGTCATTTGTGGGTCCGCGCCACCTTATTCTATGTCTGTCTCTTGTTTGGGTGAAGGTGACTTCTATCCTTCGCACTCTTCTTCACCTATTTTCTGTTGTTCCGCCAGCTTCGCAGCATCACGAGCTACTTGGGCCTTAGCCGCTACTTCCTCTTTTCTATGCTTTTCTGCTAGATACACCATTCAAAGCTTTGTCTCTTCCTTCTTGCGCTACGTAGTGGACTTGTCTGTTTCCACCACAGAGCTAGTTGGAGTGGGCCACTTCGGTGGCTAGACACAAGGACTGTGAATATCACATCGTTGGTCACCAAATATGGTAAATCATGCCACTTCTTCATAGGTTCCTTCCATGCCCTAATGAAGACATGGTGGAAATTTTCTTTGAACTCTACAAAGCGCTGTAAACTAGCATAGACTGTGGGTGATAACTATGGCTTGTGATTGATCCCCATCCGGATATTCATCTCCATTAGCACCCAAAAAATCTTACTTTCTCTGATACACTGCACATCCTTGGTCACCCACAATGAAGCGTATTGCGTTGCATCTAGAAGGTCCAATGTGACTGAAGGGAATTGACTATCTTCGGGTAGCTCCCATGCCAACAGTATGATCGAAAATAGGAGCCAAGCTTAGTGAAATGTTTTTCCCTGCTCCTGTACTTCGTGACAGTTCACAAGGAACTTGCTGCATAGATAGTTCACCCAGTTGAACTGGACTCCTTCTGCACATTGGGCCACTAGTGCAACCACTAGCGATGGCACCTCATTCACACAACACTTTTGCATCACATTCCCTACTAATATTTCTGCCACGACCTTGACTATGGGGCTATTAATGTTGGAGATGGCATATCCTCACTTCCTCTTCTCCAACTTGAACTTCTTCTTCATTACTTTTGCGAGGGCCAACTCTCTAGCTCTTCCCTCTGAAATGTTGGCTAGATCCTCCCCTGAGTAGGGAAGCCATGTAATTCTATGAATCAAATGATCTATGATGGGAATGGGCTCCTCTAGACACAAGCACCGATCATGCACCAAGCAGAGAAATTTCTTGATGATGAAGATGGTCACTGGGGTGCGGTGGTAATGTGGCACCTAGAGCAGGTTTAGAAATCTTGCTTTCTCTACACCTCTGAGCCATTTACGTATCTCCAATTCAATCATTCCACTCATTGTGTCCATCTGCAAGTGCATTAGGTTCGCAGTTGATAAATGCGAGAACTTCTTGTGGTCTCTGAGGTCCCAACCTTCAAATTTCAACACAGGAACCCGCCCCAAGTGTGGTCCCTCAAAAATAATATTTTCTGGGAGTAGCAAAGTTTGCAGAGAGCTCTTGCTCTCGTATATATCCTTCGGCACCTTGGCTTTACCCTTGTGTAGAGGAACATATTCAGGTAACCGGGTAATAGGGTCCACACCCTGGCTTTCAACTTCCATCTCTACTTCCTCCTCATCCACCAGGATCTCTTCAAATTCCTCCTCCTCTTCGGCCTCCACATTAATGGCCTTCCCCCTTTTCTTGCAAGGTGAGTTTAGTCCTCTGTGGGTTTCTAGGTGAGATGCACACTAGGATCATAGCCTACTTATCCTTATTAGGTCTCGGTGTTCTGGGTGGTTTAGAGACCTCTACGATTGATCTAGCACTCTTTGGGGCTTCCACTACCGCAATTTCCTGCTCAGCTTCCTTCGCTGTCACTACTTTTGTGTCCATGGCTTCTGCGGGTGCTGACATAATGCTATTCCACAGTTCTTTCAGTGTCTCTGGTAATTGCTTAAACAATGAATTTGCTTTCAGAGTCTTGAATAAGTCTTGGTTCATGAATACTTGAGCGCGCAACAACTCAGTTCTCAAATTGCCAAGTGTTTTTCACTAGACAACCACTTGTAATTTATAGGAACTTTTGAATTTGAATTCAAACATTCCCCCCACATTGGACCCATTAATGTTAGATTGGCAGCAGATTTTCAAGAATCTAACCCATAAAGTTCCCCTTAAATGCCTGTTTCCCTCTCCATTTGGCTTGAAACCAACCATCAAATTCTAAATAGTGACTTTAGCGGTCACTTTTTGGTAGACCTGCGTGCTAGTGCAGCTATCTTTGCGTTGTCGTAGACCCTGTGAAACTTTGCTGCTTCGCGTAGTCCTTACTTCGGGAAACTCCCGGGTAGTGTAGTTTATAGTCCCACACCTCCTTTCAACTACATGGAGTGCTAAGATTGTGCTTTTGTCAGCTAGTCAAATGGCTAGGCCACTTGTGCAAAAGACTACCATTCACTTTTCGTGGGAAGGGATCTCCATTCAACTTAACTAGCTGGACCACGCCACCGTCGATAATCTCCTTAATAACATACGGCCTCAGATAATGCATTCTGAGTTTCCCTGGAAATTTGTCAAACTCACTGTCATACAACAACACCAAATCATTCACCTTAAAGGTGCGCAACTTAACATGTCGATCGTGCCATGATTTTTCATGTTGTTTTTGGACCTGCTAGTGAAATCTAGCCAAAAATCCTTCTTCTTCCAGCTCATCCAACTATGCAAGCCTCTCTTCCAGGGCTCTGTGATCCGTCATACCTGTGAGAGATATTATGCGTAGACTAGGCACGATGTATTCCATAGGCATCACAAATACAACCCCATATACTAGCCTAAAGGGTGTCTGTCCTGTTAGCTTCTTGCACATTGTCCGATAACCCCACAATACTACAGGTATGTGTAGGTCTTAATCACTTCGCTAAGAATTGCATACCTTGGTCAGCATAGTCTCCCATACTTTGTTGAAAACCTCCATTGTCCCGTTATCCTGTGGGTGATACAATGTGCCCTTCTAGTGATACATGTAAAATTCCTTCGTTAATGCACTGATCATTTCATTCAGGAAGTGTGTACCACGATCACTCATAAAGATCTTTAGATAGCCAAATTGCGTCAGTATGTGTTCAAATAGAAACTTCAGTGTAGTTATGCCGATGCAATCCCTCATCGGCTGTGCTTTTGCCCAATGAGTCAAGTACTCCGTGGTAGTGATAATGTACATTGTGCCTATCTTCCCTTGAGGTTGAATACATCCTACAAAATCTATTGCCCGCCTTTCGAAAGGTTGCAATGTCATTTGTGGATTCAAAGGCATTTCATCCCTCCATGATGGCTTACCTGTTCTTCGACATACATTGCATGCCTCGCAATATGCTTTTGAATCCTAACGAAGGGTTGGCCACCACAACCCTGCGCGTAGAATCTTCTATGTAGTTGCTCTCCTTGCATAATGTCCTTGCGCAGTGCCCCCATGAGCATCTACGAGGATGTTTCTTTGTTCAAACGCAGGTATGTACCTTTGCAGTATCTCAACATTCCCCATCTTATATAGATGCCCAACAATGATAGAGAAATCTACTGTGCACACCACTAATTCCTTATTTTGTTGGAAAAATTATCCTTTTGGCAAAGTTCCAGTTGTTAGAAAGTGTATTATATCTTCGAAATGTCCATCCGTGACATGTGCAACAAAAAGCTGCATTTCAGGTAATCCTTCCTCCAAATTAGTGGGCTTCTCCCCTGTCTTAATGTGTGACAGGTGGTTTGATCCCACGTTCAATCATCTAAGTTTCATAACAACTTCAAAATCATATTCTTGAAACAATAAAATCCATCTATAGATGTGCCCCACTAACACAAGCTTATTGACTAGGTACTTTAGCATGAAGTATAGGTGCACCTGCTCAGGTTGGGGCTTTTCTCCATAGGCTTGCATCAATGTGCATGGATAATTTTTCCCATCGTACTTGTCTATCAGTAGCATCTTAGGTTTCCCAAATCGTACTCGGCACATGACACAGTGACCGAGTCATCATGTTGCAATTCAACGTAGTTACTTTGTGTAACCGATTCTACCATCGTTCTACTTCTTCATCAAAATCTGAAGTGCACGAACTCTTGCGCTCCCATGTGATCCATCCATCTGTGGTGGGATTCACCTAGTCCTAGTCTTGTGCTGTTATCTTATAGATGCTTTCCAAATCATCATCACTTTCATAATCGCGGGCTGGTTCCATATATTGCAATCCCTTAATAGGATTCAGGGGTATTATTACACGTAGTGATTTCTTCTCAAAGATCATTTTTATCTTCTTCAGATTGATTACCCCATTCATATTAGTAGCCCAGTCAATTCCCAAGAGCACAGGGTAGGGATTGTTGTCATCAACAATATCTATTATTTCAAATCTGCCAGTGCGCTCGCTCCCTCAATATCCATGGTTACTCCCTGCAGTCACCCCATGTGTATGATTTTTTGTTGATTTACCATCCTCAGCTAAATCAGAGACCATTGCAGTGCAAGTCACCCCATTCACTCCCATGTTTGTTTTGGTAAAACATTTGCATCTGGTCCCAAATCAAGAATGACTTCATCCATCTCATATTCTCCAATCTGCATAGTGAGTCTCATTTCACGCCCCGTCCTTGTCTTATGCTTTCCGATCTTGCAAATTATGCACGGTTCTCCTGGAACGGTCCCAACACATTTTTTGATGAGTTCCTGTAACCCTTTCATAGCCTTACTGTCGCGCAATAACTTCATACAGGGTTCCAAGTGTTAGAAAATTATATATTACAAAGCAATGGAACACATAGAATATAGCAGAAATATAAACACAGAAAAGGCATAAAACCAGAGAGACACAAATATACGTGGTTCACCCAGTTTGGGCTACGTCCACCCCAAACAACCAGTCCTTCCTTTCTATTATCCAGCAAAATGAAGAGACACAACCTACAGCAGATCCGCTGTAATATCCTCTGTTTTCTCTCACAGTCTCACCTCTTTGTTTCTTGCTCGAAGAATACACATATATTACATAGCCGCAATACAATACCCTCATACAAAGAGAGGGGTTTCCTTCTAGGGAAAAAAACCCTAAACTAAACATAAGTTCTACTGTCAGATCATCTGCTGAATGAACGACCCAAATTGACTAGAATTTACTATACTTTTATAAGGCAATTTTACATCTGTTTTTAGCTTCGGGGGCGCTACCCCTGAAACCCATGTCGGGGGACTGCTGCCCCCCAGACCCCCCAAATAGGTGGGAATCGACCCCTCCAAACCCCTGCAGGGGGGACAAGTTGCCCCGAAACCCCCCGTTTGGAGGGGTGTGCAAACTTCCTGGGTTATACATCCGGCTGAAACAAAGACATCTAAATAATCATGCTCCACACCCAACAATCTCCCACTTAGAGAATGATTGTAGCAACTCCACTACTGCTTCATTTGCTGGGCAATGACTCCTCTTTGGACCTAGCTATTTTGCATCTTCATCATCATCCTTGAATACTAATTGAAACTAAGCATATTCTCAATTTCTCCCTGGTTACAACTTTTGTTAGCATATCTGCAAGATTCTGGCTAGTGTGTATCTTTTCTAGCTTCAACTCTCCATCTTCCAACACTGATCGTATGAAGTGGTACTTGAGCTGTATGTGTTTAGTCCTGGAATGAAATGTTGAGTTCTTTGCAAGATGAATGGCACTTTGGTTATCATTGTATAACATGCCCATATCATGCCTCTTACCTAATTCACCCATAAACCTTTGTAACCAAATCATTTCTTTACTAGCCTCTGTAGCAGCAACATACTATACTTCTATTGTTGAAAGTGAAACAACACTTTGGATTTTTGAAACCCAACTAACAACTATTCCACCTACAGTAAATACATATCTTGTAGTGCTCCTCCTGTTATCTCTGTCACTTGCCATATCTGCATCAACATATCCCTGTAGAGAAATGTTTGAACCACCAAAGCATAATGTTTGATTTGTGGTACCTTTCAAATATTTGAGAATCCATTTCACTTCCATCCAATGTTCCTTTCCTAGATTGTTCATGTACCTGCTTACAACTCCCACTGCATGTGCAATATCAGGCCTTGTGCAGACCATTGCATACATTAAGCTTCCAACTGCTGATGCATACGGAACTTTAGACATATAATCCATGTCTTCTTGGGTCTTTGGGCACATTTCCTTACTAAGTTTGAAATGGCTAGCAAAAGGTGTACTAACTGGTTTTGCATTGTGCATATTAAATCTTTTCGACACCTTTTGTATGTACTCATTCTGAGACAATGTTAATTTGTGATTTTTTCTGTCTCTAGTTATTCTCATACCAAGGATTTGTTTTGCAGCGCCCAAATCCTTCATTGGAAATGAATTTGCCAATTTTCTTTTGAGCACATTTATTTCCTGCATGTTAGACACTGCAACAAGCATGTCATCCACATACAATAACAATATAATATAGCTGCCATCATTTTACTTTTTCAGACAAACATAATGATCAGAGTGACATCTAGTATAACCTTGTTCAGACATAAACTTGTCAAATTTTAGATACCATTGCCTTGGAGGCTGTTTTGAGCCATACAAGCTCTTCTTCAACCTGCAAACTAGTTTCTCCTTCCCTTTCACTTCATATCCTTGTGGCTGCTCATATATATCTCTTCTTCCAAATCCCCATGGAGAAAGGTTGTCTTTACATCTAACTGCTCAAGATGCAAAGTTTCAACTACTACTAGACTTAAAATAGTTCTGATTGAAGTCATTTTAACAACAGGAGAAAATATTTCATCAAAATCAATACCTTTCTTTTGTGCAAACCCCTTCACCACAACTCTAGCTTTGTACATCTATTTTCCTCCATCTTCTTCCTTTGGCTTGTAAACCCATTTATTCTGCAATGTAGTTTTACCTACATGCAACCTGACTAATTCCCAAGTCTAGTTATGCATTAAGGAGTCCATCTCTTCTTCGATGGCTAGCTCCTACATCTTCCTGCTTTCAACCTGCATTGCTTCTTCATAACATTCAGGTTCACCAAAATCAGTCAATAATAAATAATATAATGAAGGAGCGTATTGTTCAGGGGGTATACTTATCCTGGTAGATCTTCTAACACCACTTTTAGGTGTTTGGGGTGTTTGTTGCTGTTGTGGTGGTGGTGGTTGTTGTGGTTGTTGATTATTATTATTTTCAAGCACCTTTATCTTTTCAGTGATCTCATCAAGAACTCTGTATTCCTTGTTTTCTTTTTCATGTTTCTTTTCCTACAACTGATTCTTATACAAGACATTTTCATTGAATATTACATCTTTTCTCCTAATGATTTTGTGATTTTCATAATCATATAAGTGATAACCAAAATCACTAACACCATATCCAATAAAGGTACATTTCTTTGATTTTGCCTCAAGCTTTATTCTATTTTCTTTATTGATATGGACAAAGGCCTCACAACCAAAAGGCTATAACAAGGAGTAGTTTACCTTTTTACCTATCCATGCTTCCTTTGGAACACCACCATCCAAGGAACTTGAAGGCCCTATGTTTATTAGATAAACAACAGTATATACAACATTTGCCCAAAACTATAAAGGCAATCTTGCATGCAATCTCATGCACCTTGCACGCTCCATAATTGTTCTTTTCATCCTTTCTAACACACCATTTTCTTGTGGTGTTCTTGGAACTGTCTTCTCTCTGTGAATTCCATGCTCTGAATAGTACCTATCAAACTCTTTGCTGCAGTGTTCACCTCCATTGTCTGATCTAAGACACTTCGATTTCTTTCCTGTATCAATCTCAACCAAAGCTTTCCATTTCTTTAAAGTATCAAATACATCATATTTATTCTTAATACAATAAATCCAAGTTTTTCTAGTTGCATCATCAATAAGAGTAACATAATAATGAGAGCCACCAAGAGATGATACCTGAGAAACTCCCCATACATCTGTATGAACAAGCTCTAATTTTTCACTCTTCTTTTCTTTCCCAACTCTAAGAAATCTGACTCTCTTCTGTTTTCCATAAATGCAATTCTCACAGAATTTCAAATCAACATTCTTCAAACCCGACAACAAATTCCTTGAGTGAAGAATCTTCATCCCCTTCTCACTCATGTGTTCGAGCCTATGATGCCATAATGTTGCATCTGCTCCTTTGGAAGTTAAAGCATTAACAGAGTTTTAAATACCATTGCATAAATACAATGTACCAACCTTTTCGCCTTTTGCCATTACCAGGGCTCCTTTGGTGATCTTCCAAGCTTTATCTGTGAAAGTTGTCACACAACCTTCACTGCCTAACTACCCTGTTGAAATCATATTTTTCTTTAGATCTGGAACATGTCATACCTCCTTTAGTAGCCATTGGTTTCCATTCTAGTGTTTTACAAGAACCTTACCCATTCCAACAATTTTACAAGGTTTATCATCACCCAAACGAACTTGTCCAAAATCCCCTTGAACATAGTCATGAAAGTATTTCTTATCAGGTGTGGCATGGAATGAGGCCCCTGAATCTACCACCCAGGAATCAATAATATTTTCAAAAGAAAGAATCAAAGCATATTGTAACACCTCACCTGTCACATTTGCTTCATGATTGTTTTCTTGTTGTGCATCTCCTTCTTTTCCATTTTGAGATCTATAGTCTTTCTTTAGATGTCCTTTCTTTCTGCATTTCCAGCACACTATCCCCGATCTGGACTTGGATCTACCTTTCCTTGATTTACTATGATATCCTGAGCTCTTTCCTCTTTCCATTTTCTTCCCCTAGACTCTGCACTCAAAGCATTACTCGATGTCTCATCAGAGCTTTTTCGTCGCATTTCCTCGCTAAGGATAGCACTAACAACATCATCAAACTTTAAAGTACCAGATCCAGAAATAGAGTTACTAATGGCCATTACTAAACCATTCCAACTTTCTGGCAATGAGTACAAGAATAAAAAAGCTATAACTTCATCATCAAAGTTTACCCCTAAAGAACTTAGCTAACTTGTAACAGTATTAAAATCATTTAAATGGTCTGAAATAGATCCACCTTCCGACATCTTCATATTAAATAATCATTTCATAAGAAATACCTTGTTTGAGGCCGAGGGTTTTTCATATAGTTTTTCTAATGCCTTAATCAAACCTTCTATCATTTTTTCCTTTGAAATGTTAAAGGTGACCAATGCTATGAGGCACAACCATACTATTCCGAGTGCCTTTCTATCAAGAAGGTCCCATTCTTCATTTGTCATACCCGTCGGCATCTTTGTTTTTCTTCCCAATGGTAGGTACAAATCTTTCTGATACAGATAATCTTCCATCTGCATCTTCCACAACAAGAAGTTTTGGCTCTTACATTTCTCGACCCTAAACTTACCATCTTCTGCCATTGCTCCCACTTGAATGAGGAACCCTTATTTCCTGTGAATTTATCAGCCAAATAGACTTTCGGCTCTGATACCAATTGTTAGAAAATTATATATTACTGAGCAATGGAACACATAGAGTATAGCAAAAATATAAACACAGAAAACACATAAAACTAGAGAGGCACAGATATATGTGGTTCACCCAGTTTGGGCTACATCCACCTTGAACAACCAGTCCTTCCTTCCTATTATCCAGCAAAATGAAGAGACACAACCTACAGCAGATCCACTGTAATATCCTCTATTTTCTCTCACAGTCTCACCTCTCCGTTTCTCGCTCGGAGAATACACATATATTACACAGCCTCAGTACAATACCCTCATACAAAGAGAGGGTTTGCTTCTAGGGAAAAAAACCCTAAACTAAACATAAGTTCTACCATCAGATCATCCACCTAATGAACGGCCCAGATTGACTAGAAATTATTATACTTTTACAAGGCAATTTTACATCTGTTTTTAGCTTCGGGGTGCTACCCCCGAAACCCCCACCGGGGGACTGCTAGGCCCGGGACCCCACAGAACCCCCACAGGTGGCATAATTACCCCCCACAACCCCCCACATGGAGCGGTGTGCAAACTTCCTGGGGTATCCATCTGGCTGAAAAAAAGACCTCTAAATAATCATGCTCCACACCCAACATCAGGAAAATAGTGAGCATAGAGGGGTCCATCTCTCGCTCAAGCTTATCTTTGCTTCCTGAAGTGGAGGCCTTTGCGAAGCTCTTCTTAGCTTCCATGAAGGTTTCCCAAGTGAGCTCCAAATCAAATTGATCTTCTTTCACTGAGGCTTTGCAAACCCAAGTACTGTCTTCCGACAATTTCCCCTTGTCATCTCCCATCGCGATTCCACTTCGAAGCACTATATTCACATTCAGATCTTCCTTGCGTAGCTTATACCTTATCATTTGTAGGTTCTGAGTTCGGGGAGGTGGTAGTGCTCCTTTATCACGTATCCTATCTATCAACGTAGGACAATCTTCTGTCTCATGATCAAATGTTGTGTAATACTTGCACGAAGGGCGTGTTGGATTAGTGCAATCATGGCCATAGTGTCATGTTCCTCTGCAATTGTAGCAGATCAACTATCTCTGACCTCTACCAGGTCCTCCCCTACCTCGACCTCATCCGCGCACCTGAAATCCTGTCTGTGACATTGTCGCATTTTGGTCAAGGGGTCGTGTTTTGGTCTGAACCTTGTAGCTGGTAGTTCTATCCATCATCAATTCATAGCTCCTACAAGTATGCTCATCATGTTCCACCAACCTACAAAAGTTACAGAACAACTGTTGTGGCATTTATGTATACTTCTGTAACAAGTGGCAGTGGTCTGTGGCATGTTTTCCATCTATTTGACAAATAGCACACCATAAAGCAGGGGCCACGCCAGGTCCTTCTTGAGCTTTCGGCCTTAAAAGCATTGGTCCTCCTCCTACAAGGTAATTTGTAAAGACTAGACAATGGTCCTTGTCATGACCCTGACTCTTGCATTTCATGCACCATACGTCTTCGCATACCTCTGGCTGAACTGTCATATCCTGTTTCAAGCTTTACATCTCAAGGCATATATTCTTCAGCTGCATGTGGATCTGTTGAGATCCTAGATTAAGATCTTGCATCGGGGTCTCATGTAGTCTCATGGAAATCTCCAAGGCCTCTGTCTGAGTTGTTATCTTCTGCTCCGATAGCATACTCCTTAAATGTGGTAGTAGCAAAGCCACAAAAGACTCGCGATATTGTCCATATGTCAAATTGATGTTTGCTTCACAGATTGTACATTTCAGCCTCTAATCTAGTTCCAAGGTGTCTCGCCTGGTAGCATCATGATCTCTTAGAATCTGACAATCAACTGTGCCTTAGATTTAGTCCTGCTAAATTCCCTATTCAATGCTACTTGGATGTCCACTACTCTAGCATTTGGGTTATCACTGGAGTACTTAATATACGAGGTTAGTGCACGAACTTGCAAAGCACTAACCAGTGTTGCATTCTTTATGTTATCATCTGTAACACCTTGAGCTTCCCATACAACCCTCACAACGAACTAGAATTGGTTTGGGTCCTCATTTCCCAAGCCTTTGAACAATGGCAACTTCACTGTGTTTTCCATACTGAATTGTGGTGGTGGTGGAGGTGGTATAGGTGAAGTTGGAGGTGATGGAGGTGAAGCCGGTGGTGGTGTGGATGAAGGTGGAATTTGCGGAAATCCTTGTCTTATCAACTGAATAACACTTCACAGAGAGACCTTCACGGTCCTTTCTTCGTCCCCTCATGGAGGTGAAATCAAGGGGCTACGCTTTGGACCCTTATTTCCTTCATTTCTGTAAATTCTTCCTCTTCACGTAAATCGGAACATCAAGGTAGCTGCATAACCCACTTTTCACACAACAACATTTTAATCCAAGTATTCAAAGATTTTACGTACTAACCTCACGGTCCTTTGAAAAAACATCATTTTTCCTTGCTATAGTTGACTGAGGTGTTGATCGTGAACTCAGTAACAAATCCTCCTATAACGAGATCGAGCCAATGATCTACAGCGTGCATGATCTTCTCCTCCGATGCTTCCAACCTTCGCACTAGCTCTAGGGTCCACACAATAGGACCATCAAGTTTCCACCTTCCTTGGTTGTTTTCTAGCTTCGTGATCCACTCATATAGCTCTATAGGGAAAGAGGCGAAAAATATTTCATGAATCTCGATATACAGGTAGCTATCTAGCCACTGTTCTTTTGACAAACATGGGTTTTTGTTCTCCTGCACCATGAACTCGTGAATTCTTCTGTCCAACCAGCATTCAATTTCTTTCTTAGTTGGATTCCAATGATACGACATCACACATCTCTCATGCAGATTTTGGTCTCGACAACAAAACCATTTGTTGGCTTGTGGGGTCCTAAACCAGGTTCAGCATTAGTTAGCCAAACAAATCCCTACACTACTAGCTCTTTTGGCATCAACCCACGAAGCGCAGACTAAAGTGTCACCAAAAGCAGTATGGGAGGATGCTGGAACCAAGTTTCTGCACCCTTGAGATGGATGTGGTGTCAGTTTGTTCCAACTATACCTATCTATGCATAGGTTTCTTAACCCTCTATCCATCCTTCATCACCTTCATGAAACAATAGGATCAACTTTCTCGCAGTCCTAACATGGGGCTGATACGCTTTCACGCCGCTAGGGCAGCGAACTGTGATATTTTCCCAACTACACTAAGTATCTTACTTATCTTATTAATAGATCATAATTAGGTCCTTGTAAATAGATGGTCTTACTTGCGTTCACTTAACCAATACAGTTATACAAATTCGTGTATCATATAAGCATTAGAAGTGAAATTTATACCCAATATAACATATGCATAAACAGGAAATAAAGACATAGAAATTGTAGAATACTTCTCTCTATTGATAATTCTGAACTATTACTGACTCAACCTGCCCTGCGCACTCAGCTGTGGACTTCTAGGCCTCTGTACACTCAGCTGCAGTGCCTCCACTTATGCTACGACCCAAAAATTAGACTTCTACTTCAGAGCTATCTCTCATACATCATGTCTTCATTATTCTTCCTTGTTTGATCATACCTTTTATGACTTAGAGCTTTACTCTATTTATACAATCCCATAGTCTGCGGACCATGGGTAGATATTTTACAACCGACATTACATTATCAAAATAAGGGTGGACAACCCTATGACTCTTTAACAACTACGTGCTCCAATCCCACAAAATTCAAAATATTTACATAAAATTGGACCAAAACATGGGCTCTTAGCCCCAAAACTGCCCTTGGGGGATCTGACACCCAACAATTTGAATGCGAGAAGAGGTGGATCTATATTATCACAAATCAAGGAATGGAATTTCTCAACTAGTCGATCAATGCCTCAAACTTGAAACAACATTCAATTCAATGTTATTAGGAATTAATGTCTCATTCCTTTCATATCCCTCAATTAATAATCCAAGAAATCAGCAAGGATTCTAGAATGGAATTGGCAGTACTTCAATTCAATGCTTCGGGATAGAGGGGAAGGGATGCTTGGGGTTATATATGGCTTATTACGGGTCTTCCTCAATCATCCTTTCCACTGTGAAGCTGTATGTAGAGGATTTTATCATACATTAGGGTCTGGAGTGAGGCACACTATTTTTGTATCATGGAAGAGTAAGGGACTACATCTTTCATGGAGGAGATGATTCAATTGAATTCCCTTCTAAACAAAATTTTAGAGATGTTTGAGGCTTTGTTGACAGTAATAGATAACAAGGGGGTGACAAAAGAAAAGGAAAGGGAAATATTTCACTTGTTAATGGATACCAAATTTGTGTTATCGCAGAGAAAATTGGAGATGTTTCGGGTAGAGGTTCGCTCTCAATTGAAAATGTTGGAGAACGAGGTGATAAAATTTAAATGAATTTTGAGCAGTGGTGTTCAATTTGTCGCGAAGGAAGTCAGGACCAATACGAAACCTTAACAGGAAAGAATCAACATATATCAAGGAACATATTTATCAAATGAACACCAATGCATTTAGCACCTAGATGTGTCACCAGAAGACTGGACCTCCTATGTTAGATAATTTTCATAAACTAAAGTCTTTTTTATTTTATGTAGATGCAAGCTCTTATTAGGAATTTTTTGCAAGGATTACATTAGGATTTGTTTTGGAGTTGTAGGAAAAAGTAGCCATAAAAATAGGCAATCTGTAGTATGGGTCTTTGAATATATTTTAATCCTTGAACATGAATACTTATGTAAGATATTTTTATTAATGAAAAACTTTACTTGTTCCTTTAAAAAAAGAAGTTAGAAATGCAGGTTGGGAAAATTGAGTGACACAATTCTAAACATATAAATCAAAATCAAAGAGCATGAACTGAACACATTCTTAGTTTCATGTAAAATAAACATTTATATGTCCACCTTCATGAGGTGAAATGCGTTCAAGGTGAGGAAAAATTCCCAAGTAATTCACACTATTTCTTTTACCGTGGCCTGGGCTCGATATGTAATTCAAACAAAACATAAGGTTGTAAACCCCTCTTGGAATTTACATGAAGGGTTTCATTTCCTAAAGGGTATGCACTGATGGCATAATGATAGCTTGAAGGCATGAACCAAGAGAGAAATCATTACCCAAATACAATGTCGTGTTGCATATCTGATTAAATATTGTATGTTTACCTATATAAAATGAAATGTGGGTTGGAAAAGCCTATGAAACTCGCATTGTCAGTTACAAAATGGGGGGATTTACTATGTTAAAAAAAATGGAATTACATATTGTAGTGTGGTCACATATTTGAGAGAGACATCTATTTATTTTAAACAAAAATAACCAAATCCAAGTTGGAATAATAAATTTTGTAGCCAGGACATCAATTTACAAACCAGACATGTGCAATGAGCTTGCATGATGGGTGTATGCATGATTATATGCCATCTGTACAAGGTGAAGCGTGGTTGGGAGGAGGTATGGTCCTCATGCAATTCACATTATATTTTTCCTACAAAAGTCCAGTACTCAACCAAAAAAAAAATCATGGGTCATGGTGTCTAGTATATACTAATTGTTTGAGATGATTCGAATCAAACCCAGGCCATGAGAGAGGATTTCTAACCAGTTATGGCTAGGGAACCAAAATAAGGGTAGTTTGTGCATGAGGGAGAATGCGTTATTTACATACTAAAGGATCTGGGACAAAGACACAGAATCCCATGCATTCATGACAGTAAAATGATAGAGGAAGAAATGAAAGGGAAAACCATGAAATGGGATTAACTCCTACCACCATGTTTAACAGACTAAACAAAACAAAATTTGTAGTGAGGAATGGTGGAGGTTGAGTCCAAATTTTTCTCATTCATGTGACCAACACACTGTTATTTTCTCAAATTTGGTTGTCATCGATTCCCTTTAGTGGTTGTGAGTACCAAGCTAGGGTTCTAGTGAATTCTAAAGCTCAGTTTATCCACAGGAGAAAAAGTGCACTAGGGTAGGTTGGTGGCCTCTCTTCCAACTACCTACACTCCATTGTGAATCTCATGTGCTCCTCAGTTTGTAGCAAAGTAAATGCATGCCATGTCTCATAAATTTTCCAACTCTCACATTTCTGACCATATGGTTCACATAATATTACCACAGGGATGACATATTACGTCATATGTGCCATAGGTTTGGAACTTCCAACTTCATAAAATGTGTTTAATATTAACAGTGTGGACTTTACATAACCTATTCAATATGCATGGTGTGAATGCACATGATGTTGTAGCTTGATGCATTTAAAAAACTTTGTGCGCGTGTATTTGAATGCTGGCGGGGGTGTATTATTTTTTATAGCCCCATTCTTATATTTTATGTGTATGGTTACACAATATCATAGTTTTATATCATTGACAACATTGTTGACAATGTTAATAGGGCCATGTTTAATAGAATGAACAATACTTTCACACCCAACACAAACATGCCACTTACGAATTGTCATATGATTATTATGTTTAATATTTTAAATGACCAATTTTTATGACCATGCTCTCATACATTTTATTTCCTCCATGATCATAACGATAAATTATCATTTTAAAAGTTAGTTTATACAATGTTTTTGTGCTCAGAGATATAATGATGTTGTGACGAATAGTTACTCAATCATGGAATTCTAATAATAGCATTCCCATAATGATGTTGTAATTGCATATTTCAATACTATAAGTATAGTCAAATCCTTCACACCTCTTTTGAAATGCATATACATAACAATTTACAACTCCTTGCAACACCATAGGATGGTATGAAAATATGAAACTACAAATTGATTTCATGTAAGAATTCCTTATTTCTCTAAGTGACCCCGCCTACCAAGGCTTAAAATTTTAGTTATTTTAGAAGTATTATTTTTAAGTCTTTTTAGGAGGAGGAGTCATGATCAAGAGAAACTTGCAAATGTTTTATGAAAGTGGCTCAACATAACCCAACTTAGTTATGTTCATGTACAAATGAATGGAAATTGGTGGTGGTAATGGTTGATAGTGGAGTGACATGTATAATTTCATTAAGGAAGATGTTGCAAGATAGCTTGGGTTGACACTTGAACCTACCCATACTTCCTCCAAGGTTGTTAACTCAGGAGAACATAAGTTGTTTGGTATGATTAGAAATCTACCAATCAAATAAGGTAGTGGAAAGGCAAGACGAGTCTCACCATTGTTACTTTGGATGATTATGAGGTGTTTTTGGGTTAGGAGATTCTAGGAGTATAGAAGGTAATTATGTTTCCACATTTATAATTTCCAACTATATTTTCTAGTCCTTCATTAGTGTTTTTGTGTATTAAGAGGAGTAGTACATGGTTGGGAGTTCAAATGAATTCTATGCACATGGTCGATTGATTTAATTTGGGGAGAAGAGATGTTGAGATGGTCATCCATGTTATTCTAGTGCATGAGGAGAGTGTTCGTGACTTGGATGATATGTTTCATAGGGTGGACAATTTTTTGATACAAAATTTAGATATATTGGTAGCTTTAGTGGAGAGGAATCAACAGAATGGTTTAGAACATAGACTTGTATAGGACGAAAATATGACATTTCTAGATTGCTTCATGGAGAAAATGGATGATTCAATGATGATCCAAGAATGTCAGGAAAGGTCATTGTAATCTTGGTACACTCATCTTAGTGAGGAGGTTGGTCCTATCATAGAAACATTTGGAGAGGGTGAGTTTCATTAGGATCCAAATTTTGAGTGACTCAGGATCCATAAATTGTCTTGGATATTCCACTTGAGAATTCATCACAACATGTATGTGAAAATAAATTGAAATCTATAGTATGAAGGGTTAATTCCTTTTATATTTTGGATTTGATATCACTATTTTACTATTTATGCATGCAATATATAATGCATGGGAAAAAGAGATCATTTAAATACAATCACTCATAAACTGTGATGAACACCAAGATATTTACTAGGAAACCCTTTCGAGAGAAAACCCAACTAGAAGGTGAGGTTGAACTTGTCTACTTTGTCTACCATGGAAATGATGAAAATACAAAGGATAAGACACTCTCTATATAGTTACTTGAGACTTTTGGCCTATGTGCTACTTTAGAACAAAAACCACCTCTATTATTCTCTATCTATCCAAACTTAGCTATTCTTCTTTACTAAAATTGCACTTAAATAGAATGAAACATATTTTCCTCCTAGTGGTTATGTTATAACATAACTAGGTAGCCAACTAGGGTTTGGATTTGACCTAGTTCACCCTTAACATGATCTACAACTTGACCCTTCTAGAGTACTACTCATAGTCCCTACATGGATAGCCCATTTTCTAAGAGTAATAGGGGATTATGTGACATCCTCCCAAATTATGGTGGCTAATCACGATAGGTAAACTTTTAGGAGACATAAATTTTGCATCTGAAGTCTGATTGATGTGATTCTTACATTGTTGAAGAGGTATTCATGTGTAGAACAATGTCACAAGGTCCAACACTAAAGTAGGAATTTTTTACTCAAAAAAATCATCATTTAAGGTCTCAAACTAACATTATAATTTTTCGAATCCCAATTCTTCAACTTGGGTCCCACTAATAAAATTACTCCTATAAGTTGATTCCTTCAATTTTTCCACTTTGAAAGAATCAAGATGGATAAAAGTTTTTGGCATATGTTTTTCAGCGCTAATCACATCAAAAATCATTTGTTGACGCATTTCAAACCAACAAGTGTGGTTCATTGTCACGACAAGAACCATGAACCACACTTGTATGTTCAAAATGCGTCGAAAAAATGAATTTTGATGTGATTATCACCAAAAAACATGTCTCAAAAACTTGATATGGATCACAGAAGCCTTAATTCAATAATTACATAGATAAAAGTTATATAATGATCCAATATAGATCACACCTCCCAATTTTGGGATGATTTTGGTCCCAAAAATATTTTACTAAATGAGGTGAGGAAATTTTTCTTTTACCCTCTCATTGGAGTACCATTTAAACTTTCCTAGAAGTTTTCCTTTCAACCCAATCTACCAAAGGTCATGTTGACCTTGTATTGTAGTTTTTAATCCCTTTTGCAAAAGTATATCCTTTGTCAACTTTGTGTGAATAACTAGTGCTAAATATTCTATATAGGGTAGGAACTACTCCTCTTCCTAATCAAACATGGAAGTCTTAGAGAGTTTTAGATTTTCCACAATCACCACTAAGTAAATGTGCATGTATGGGGGTAGACTAAGTCCCTCTGTAGTATCTTCCACCTATTTAAATATATTGAAAGGACCATATCATAGAGCCTTGGTTTTCTTACTAGGACCCTATATCCTCTCTTTTTCAACCATAACCATACATTTACTCCCACTCTAAGTTACCCCTCTATCCTATGTTGATCATTCCTATCCTTGTATATTTCCTATGACTCCTTCAATTCTTGTTGTTCCTATAAAGGTATTTTTTTGATCTTATAAAAAACAAAATCTATTCTGAAAGCATCCCCTATGAGATCCTCCATCACTTCTCCTCATTGCTCAAATACAAGATTTAAAGGTGAATGTAATATCCTTGTTTGTCTAAGATGATGTAATTATATATACATTGATACTAGGTTGGTGAGCCAGATGTATGTGACTATAGGTTGGTGAGTAAGATTATATTATGTGGCCCATCATGCCCATGTAAGGATTTTGAATATATTTTAGGGTGAGTGTTCCTTGATATATATACATGTAGAGGCTATGAGGCTAGAGAGCTTGAATTTTTAATTAATGTAATTAAACATATTTATAAATAAAATAGGCTAGATGCAGAGCCCACTACAAGGAAAATAGTATGGGGGATGCAATTCCAGAGACAAAAGGAAACAATTGGGTGTCACACATCACGAAATGAATGTTATGGTCTATTTCAAGAAGAAAATTTAATGTCGATGGGTCATATTAGACCCATTCCTAAAGTTTCATGCATTGTCTCACAAGTGTCATCATTGTTGTCGCAAATGTTAGAAATATGAAAGAGAGTGAGAGAGATTGTACACACAACACAAATCACACTCGTATTTTATTGATCTCAAGGGTTACATATTTATAATATCTAGATCACTCACAATGACACATCTAGATAGTTATTACAACTCACACATAGGAAACTGACTACTTCTAGATTGACACCAAGGATCACAATGACAACTCACACATTACATGGAAGCATTACTTCCAACACCCTACCTTAATGTTTACAAGTAGAAAATATAAAAAACCCACATTATAAAAATACATAAATATTTGTTAGATTTGTCTAATATGGTCATCATCAGCACCCACATCCACTCTGGACTATCACAAAAACTACTATTTCACCACCACATCATCGAGTTGTCACTTGACCTCTATTTAAAATGTAACCACCACTGGTTACCATTCATGAACTGTGCAGAATTGGCACTTCTCAACCTCCCAAAGCGCAACGAGTTAGTCTTGATACTGAACCATCCTATGGAATTGCCACCATCTATGAATCCATAGCCCTTTGTAGCTTTCATCAATTATCTAGGATAACATTCTGGATACAGAATGTCTTTAGCAGACACTACTACAACTTGACCTTGCATAAAATAACTTGTATTGACGCTCCCAGAGCATGATGGGTCACACTAGATTGACCTTATTAAGAACTACCTAGGATTAATGCTCCTGGAGCACAACGGGTCACATTAATATATTCAATAATTGGCATGTTCTTTGTGGTTCTGCATCATTTAAATTTTACATGATATAATAACATGCTACTAGTTAAAATCGCACCATAAAATAGTTCTTCAACCAATAAAATTAGAACACCACTAAAAACAAAAAAAATATTCTTCCACACCAAATAACTTCAATACCCATTGACATCCATAAGCAAACAAACACAAGGTTAAGAATTCCAACAAACGTCCAAGACAATGTTTCATATGAAATAATTCCATGAAGATTCATCATCTTCGATGTTTAAAGACAAATATGAAGTGGCTTCCACATCAAGATGTTGACTCACGATAAGCCATACGAGACATAGTTTTCGATGGATTTACAATGTCGAAATCCAATTGAAGTGAAACATAAATCCACACTCATTGAGACAACTCCAAGGAAATTTCCATTGAGAATCTCCAATGAATTCATCATGTTCCAGAAATTCCATGAGAGGAATCACCTTGCAATAATATCTTACTGTCATTAGACACAATGCCCAGTTCTTCCATTTAAATGAATTGTCCATTATTGATATGCCAAATCTTCTCCACAAATCATTCACTGATCATTAAAGAAATATTTCAACATTTTCTATCACCACTATCCAAATTTACACGTTGAAGAAATCATAGTGCAGGAGAAGTGATACTTCAGTGGAATTCATCATGAACTCCTCATATTCACCCTTATCAATGCACTTGCCCACAGTTCCATCACAAATTTTGGTTTCACCTTTAGCGGAATCAAACACTAGATCATCAAACATATCACTTGACTTCCATTAAAAAGAAACAGGGGACGAGGTTCTATGATGCTCACAGCAATCAATCTTATGCCGTCAAGTCTCATCTTCATCATTTCGCACATCTAACCTAAGATCATGGTTTGGCATTGAATGAGGAGAGCCACCCATTTTTTGCGAATGCAATCACATTGCAGCAGAAGAAACACAACAAAAAATCCCTTTAGATATCGAATTGTTTGGAGCAACATATGGAATCTTTGACAAAATATTTTTCTTCGAAGAATCACAACGAATCAACTCATTACTTCAACAAGTATTCAATATACAAATCTATAAAACCCAACACAACCAATCTAGCTCAAATATACGGTGAACAATTTACAAAAAAAATAATATAATTTACTCACACAACACAATCTCCTTCCCTATTTATTTACATAAATAAAATTCATGGTTTTCTCACATTTTCCTGGCCCTCCCTTGAGGGATTCAAGCTAGAAATTTCTCTGATACCATGTTAGAAATCTGAAAGAGAGTGAGAGAGATTCTACACACAACACAAATCACAGTTGTTGTATTTTATTGATCTCAACGGTTACATATTTATAGTATCTAGATCACTGGAAATGACACGTCTAGATAGCTATTACAACTCACACATATGAAACTGACTACTTCTAGATTGACACCTTGGGACTCACAATGACAACTCACACATTACATCGAAGCATTACTTCCAACAACAAAATGTATCTTAAGTATCACACTTAGAGGAGCATGTGTTTTTCTGTCATAATAACTTGACCATGTTGTTTATAAATGTTGAGTGTTCTATGTTGTGTCATCAATTGTTCTAAGTATGTGATCATGACCAAGAAAAACCTCAATTTCACATTTGCTTCATTGATCCGACAGTTAGCCAAATTATAGAAAATTTCTTGCCTGATCAACTTGTGCCTAGACCCCCTCATTGAACTATGCATTGTGTAATGGTGAGCCTTAAGCATGCCCCCTTGCCTCATAGAACTACACAATGCATAGTTCCTACCCTCAAGTACTACACATTGGGCAACTTCAAGGCTCAAGACTACCTTACTGAGCTCGTCAATTGCGCAGTCATCTTGCCCAAGCCTCCAAAACTGCACACTACGTAGTCTCAAGGATCAACTCATCACTCTTGGTCCATGGAACTGCACGCTACACAATCCCTGAGTCTGCCTCTTAGTCCAACACCTAGTTCAATCTCAACCAGTGATTTTCATGAAGCATGTTAGACTAGGATTTTTTTGGACTAATGTCATCTTGTCATGAGTGTTTTCCAGTTGTAGGTACTACATCTTCACATGACAGGATGATGACTGAAGAGAAGGAGAAGGAAAATATACTAGAATACACTTATGAATTTGCAAGGGCAAGCTAACCATTGAATGAGAAGATGAAGGGACCCCAGATTGCGACAACAGTTGAATATTGAGATCATATTGAAGACTCCCTACCTTCAAGACTTATGGAGGAGGAAGAAGAAGAACATGTACCATATTTCAAGAATACACAAAGAAAGTAGCAGAAGAGTGGGTTGACATTCCCACATCATCATTGAGTCCATGTCATTAATTTCATGTCATTTCTTCTCAAGGTTTCATGTCAAGATGCCATATGAGTCATATTTTTCCACATTATTTATGGTTATGAGAAATATAATGTAAAGTGGAATTCCAAAATTCACCTATAGAATGTGAAAAGTCACGAGGAGGTCAAAGATTCATGGGAGGAAGTCCAAGAGTCATAAGGGAGGTGGAGATTCACCCCATTTTTTATATATACACCCTCATACCTCAATCATATGACTTTTCACCTTGGATCCTCCCACTAGGCATTAAAGAGGAAGATAGTTCTTTTGAGGAGAATGTGGTAGCTCTAACACTCCACTATTAGAGCTAGTGTTGTTCATTGTACCAGTGTATCTTGGAACTTTTGTTTGATACTTGAATCTCATTGAGCCAAGACACTTTCATGCATATGTCATAAATGTTGTAAGACTATTCTTTGAACGTTTACAATATATGTTTTCTTATTTTGTACTAGATAAATTGAACTATTTCAGTGGCTTTGGTTCTTATCTTGTTGAAGGTGTGTTGTATTTGTTTTAAAATTCATTACTTCTGTGCAAACTATTTTTCTAGTTGATTAAATATTCTTACATATATATATGGTCGTGTGTTTTTACTAGATTAGTACTATTATTCTTCTCTTAAAGGCCCACTTTTATTTCCCATCCTATGAAATAACCTTGATACATTCTACAACTAAACATTCCACACGGCATACTCACTTATTCATTCAAAAGTACATGTACATTACTCTCTTGTGTTGACCATCACAACCAAGGAAAATATCTAAGAAAAATGGCAGTAGGGCTATTTCTAGAAGGGCTCATAAGCCAAATGGTGCAAAGTATAATTGGGACTTTACATCGGGGAGACCCCCTTGTATGTGGGTGGGATCTAGCATCGTAAACAATTTGGCACTAGAAAATGGGAAGCCACCTTTTTATGGCTGATAAATCACCACATCCTAACAAGTAGACTTATGCACAAGGCAATAATGTTCCCATTTCCTCTCAAACTCACACTCATGAGAAAGAGGAAATTTCCCAACCTAATCCAAGACAAGCATTTGGGGTTACATACAATCAACTCTAGACTATCTGACCCATTACTCATTAGTTTGTGATAGCTCTTGGTTTACTCCCTATTGTTGTTATTCTACCTCATAAGCATATAAAGAAAGAAGCAACCCCTAGTGGTGTATTGGTTTCTTTAGTGGTATATTTGGTTATCACAATCCTTAAGGGGTTAGTTGATCCTACAGAAATAATGAATCACCAAGGGGAACTTCTACTTGTTGAGGAGAATTTGGATAGTCAAGGGAAATATTTTTAGTTTTATAACAAGAAACATCCTGATTATAGTGCATATTTTAACAGTGAAGGAGAAGCCTCTTCAGTTTTAGAGGAAGAGGAGGAGGAAGGAGACAAAAACATGGCTAATGTAGACTTGGATTAGATAGACCAAGGGCCACTCGACCTTCTAGATAATCTTCATAAAATGCTAAAACATATGGAAAAGCTACTATCAAAGTTCAATCCCAATAAGAAGACTAGAGCAGAAGACCATATTGACAACTTCTACATGCATTTACAAATGCTTGAGGTACATTTAGATGATGTTGCTTGTAAACTCTTTCCATACACTTTAGAAGGTATATCATCTGTATGGTATCACAGTCTTCTGGACAACTCAATCCATGGAAGGAGGGAGTTTAAGAAGTTATTTTTGGACAAATTTATTGACGATAAAACTCCTGCAATGTTATTAAAAGAACTTTGCAACCTAAAAATCGGGGACAAAGAAAGAGTTAAAGATTTTAACCAAATATTTACTCATTTGTTGAACAAGTTCCCTGTTGATGTACAACCACATGATGACCTTAATAAATACTATTATACATCTTCCTTGCCAACTAACATTTTTGTGTTTGTCAAAAGAGTTGCAAAGAATACTTTGGCCTTAAACTTTGCAAAAGCTCTTGCTGTCAAAAATGATTTGCATTTTATTGGTGTCATTAAAGACACTGATGATCCCGAAGACTCCAAGGAAATTGGTAAGAAAACCCAAGCCTCTTCCATTAACGCTAAGGAAAAATACTCTTTTGATATGGAAATTTTGACCAAGTCTTTGAAGCTGCTCACAAATGAAGTATCAGAGTTAAAGAGAAGGTCAAGTGAGGCATCCACTACTAGGAACAAGTATTTTACATCACCTTTCTTTAAAAAGAACAATAACCCTTAACTAACCAAATTTTCTCAAAATTATAACTGAAGAAACATTTAGAAAACACATGCCCACAATGGAATCACAATATGAACACTATGATGGCTAACCGGGTTGATACCTTGTTAGCAGAAGAAAATCCTAAGTAGAGTGAAAAAGAAAATGAACCTGTCGCGCTCGAAGAAATTTTGGGTGTTGGACACTCAATGAATATGTTTAATGTTATATATATTGTTGATAAGCATAGTGTTGATCAACCATTAGTGAGTGAAGATCCTCCCCAATAGTCAACTAGTTCTTATAATTTGAGGAGCAAGGGACCTGTTTCTAAGTAGGAACTTGAGAAGAAATTGTTTTGAATAATT
This sequence comes from Pinus taeda, assembly GCA_000404065.3. Lineage (NCBI taxonomy): Eukaryota > Viridiplantae > Streptophyta > Pinopsida > Pinales > Pinaceae > Pinus > Pinus taeda. The sequence goes on along the minus strand of APFE030656677.1, from coordinate 72,958 downwards.
ATAAAACCTTCTAATATAGCTCATAATTCACAGATAAAGTTTGGAAGTGTTCCATATTCTAACAACATTTCCACCAATAGTAAGAACAATTCCACCACTCTTGAAGCATCGAATCAAGCTACACCACCTGACCCATCAACACGGCCTGTTAAGATGGAAAGTATCAATTATAACATTTTTGATGATATGAAAAGAGCTTAGGACACAATTTTAATATTTTATCTCACAAAGATAACGAGTCAATAAGAACTAATAATCTAGGCACTCTCATCGCACTCTTCAGTAAGTAAAGAAGTTTTTGCTTCTCAAGTAATGTTCGATAACTGTCACGATATTATCAAATTTGTAGTTAATGCTATCAATTTGAATTCTAACATTGTTGGCCCTCCATTTATTTTAAATTTTTAAATATTTAATTACAATGTCCATAATTTTTGGTTGATTCCAGTGTATCTCCGAATGTTATGTCGTTATCTGTTTCTAAGAAAATTAATGCTAAATGGGATAAAATTGATGCACAAATTATACAGTTGGACAAATAAATTTTCCAAACCATTAGTGAACTTATAAATTTTATCATCCATTTGTCATCTTACCATAGAGTTCACCAATGCATAAATATTGTAATTGTGGACATTCCCGAAACCTACAGTTTACTGTTGAGTAGAGATTGGTCCAACAAGTTACAAGAGTACTTTTCAACTGACTGGACACATTTATAGCTTCCATATAAGGGTAAAAAAAACCATATTTAAGTAGAAAGCAAGCCCTACATGAAACATACCATGACACAACTTGAGGGAAAAAAAGTAAATGAATGGGTTTTGCAGATATCATTTTCAGAAATTGTTTTATGAAGTAGATCACAGTTGTTATCTAGCACAACCTTCACTCATCCCACTAGATATAGAATCAGAACTCCTTCCTCGAAACCCAATTGGTGCAAATGACTTTTTTACATTAGATATAAATAGTAGTAGTATAGAAAATAGTCATAGTATCACTAATATTTGGATATTATACTTTGATGGTTCGAAAACGCATGAGGGACCTAGAGCTAGTTGCATTTTAATAGACTAGAACTAGAAAAAACATATGATCTCTTGTCATTTGGAATTTAAGTGCACCAACAACATTGTTGAATATGAGGCACTCATTTTGGGTTTAAAGAAATCCATCGACCTCAAAGTTGAAGCACTCAAAACAATAGGTGACTCAGAAATTTTCACATGAAAGGTGTAGAATACCATACATTATGTGTCACCTAATCTCATAAATTATCAACAAGAGGTATGGCATTTAATTTCTCAATTCCAAGATTTTAATATTATTTATGTTCCTTGAATTCACAACGTTGCTCTTGATACACTAGCAAATGCCATTGCTAGGTTGTCACCATTAAGGGATGGCTTTTCTGTTGAAATTGTTTATAGGCCATTTGTTCTTGATTAACATAACTACATTTTGTGTTTCTAATGACAATAAAAAGATAATGAATTTCATGTTGAATGATGACATATTCAAGGATGCATCTATCGATGACGACAAACACAAGAAAGCTTTCCAGAATTTAACTCAAGTAGAGGAAACCCCATGCTGAAGGGTGTGGTGTCATTGGAAAAGTTGTATGACCTGCAAAATCACTTCAAGGGACCTGTTAATGTAAAGACTCATAGTTCTACTCTAAGAAATGAACAAGTAAATATTGGTATAGAATATGATCCGAAGCATGTAAGTATTGGTACTTGTTGTACAACTCAAGTGCAAAAATATTTTATCCACCTCTTCAAGCAGTACTGAGATTTTTTTGTGTGGACGTACGATGATCTTAAGACTTACGATACACAAATAATCTAACATGTAATTCCCATTAAAGAAGGGGTCAATCATTTCCAATAAAAAATGAGAAATGTTCATCCCACACTTGAAGCTCTTATTCAGAAAGAATTGAAATTGTTGGATGCTTGGATCATATTTAAAGTTTATCATTCAATGTGGGTCTCCAATTTGGTTCCAATGAGGAAGAAGTCAAAGATATTCATTTCTGCGTTGATTTTCACAATTTTAATTGTGCCTTGGTTAAAGATAATTATCTAGTGTCGTCAAAGGACTAGATTTCACAAACAATATCGGGGTCTTAAATGTTTTCATTGTTGGAAAATTTCTCAGGATACAACCAGGTTTTGGTGGCAGAACACAACAGGCACAAAATTATGTTTAGAACCAAGTGGGTTACATTTCCCTTCAAAATAATTATTGTTTTACTTGTTAACATAAGTGTTACTTTTCAATGTGCCATGGACATCACATTTTGAAATTTAATGGGACAGAGTGTTGTGGTTTATTTAGATGATGTGACAATGTTTTTGAAGAAGAGATATGGCTACCTGTGTCATCTAAATACAAGTTTCAAGTGATGTCACAAATACGAGATATATCTTAATCCTAAGAAGATAATTTTCTCATTGTCCAACGGAAATATCTTGGGACATATCATCGCAAAGAGTGGGATTAAAGTGAACCCTAAATGTGTCAAAACTATCATTCAGATTACCTTTCCCGTAAATAAGAAAGCTATGCATTCCTTCTTAGGGAAAATCATTTTCCTTTGCAAGTTCATCTCAGACTACACATAGATAGTGAAACCATTATAAGAGATGATAAAGAAGGATGTGACTTATAAGTGGGATAAAATAGAAAAGGATGCCTTCACTCATATTAAGAAAGAAATCACAAAAGCTCCAAAGCTATATGGTCCAAACTTTAGAAAAGATTTCCTATTGTATACATTCACTTATGATACTTCTCTTGTTGTCATTCCCATGCAAAAGGATGATCAAGGTAATGAACAACCTATATCATTCATGAATGTCAGCATGCAAGGACCTGAACTAAATTATCCCACCATTGCTAAGAAAACTTATGTAGTGTACAAGGTGGTGAAACACTTCAAGCCTTACCTTATGAAGAATCGAGTTATCATATTTGTGCCTCACCCAGCTATTAGATCATTGTTTGTTCAACAAGGGCTGGGTTAAAGAAGAGAAAAAAGGATGAGAAACTTACAATATTATGATATTGAGTTCAAGCTAGTTCACGCAATAAAGGGCCATGGTCTATGCTAGCCAGAAACAAAAGTGACAAGTTCACCAGAACATGATCTTTTGGATGGGAGCAAGAAATTGAAATGTATAACATAAAACATGCTATCCCCACTAATGCATCCACCTCCTGGTACACATATGTGTGACAATACCTTGAGCATGGTACTCAACCCTCACATTTTTTTGCAATATAGAAAAGGGATACTAGACTTAATGCTCTATCATATCAGTTGGTACATAGAGTTCTTTTCTGAAAGCACCATAATGGGGTCTTGCTTAGATGTCTAGAAGCACCTGATTCTGAAAGGTTATTGCGTGACCTCTAGGACAAACTAGTCAGTGGGAATTTTGTGGATGACACCATTGTGCACAAAATTATGCAAACCAATTTCTATTGGCCCACACTTTTCAAGGATGCTCATGCTTATTCTTTAAAATTTCTAGTTTTTCATATTGCAACTTATAGTTGTAGAAGAACCTTTCCAACTATGGGGATTGGACATTACCAGTAAAAAAATTCCACACTCATCAAAGCAACACCTCTACATACTCACTGCTACAAATTACTTTTATGCAGTGGACAAAAGAATTTCCCCTCAAAAAAATGAATGATAAACAATTTATCAATTTCCTTAGAAATGATATCATTACTAGGGTAACATTCTTGCTAATTCAACCAATAAAAACCTGATCCATGTTGTCAAAGAAACTGTGTACTCTAAACAAAGGAAATGACATTTCTTTGGTGAATTTTATATGGGTTGACTGTGTTATGCATAAAACTTCTCTAAAAACCTCCCCTTACTTTCTTGTGTATGGAAAATAATCCATCCTACCTCTGAACATGTATCTCCCAACCCTTCAACTTTCTTAAGAGTCATAGGGTAAGCCTTACCTTGTGGTTCAAAGTAGGATAGACACCCTTTTGAAGTTAAAAGAAGAAAGGAGGAAAGAAAAAGATAAATTTTCCATTCATTAGAGTCATATCAAGTGATGGTTTCATAAGAAGTTTGTAGGGAAAAACAAATTCAGTGTGGGAGACCTAGTATTGAAGTGGGACAAAGCCCATGAAGAGAAAAGGAAGCACACTAAATTCCAGTCCCTGTGGATCAAACCATTTGTTTTTCATGAGAATTTTGGCCACCACACTTATCGCCTCCAACATTTGGATGGGAAGGTGGACTCTCTTCCTGTCAATGTCTAAGATTTGAAACAATATTTTCAATAACAATCTATGGTTGTGCCCTACCCCATGTATATAGTCTTTCATATTTGTTTGTTTGTCTATCATGTTTAGTATTTTGTGTTTTATTTTCTTTCTTATGAATAAGACTAATATGAAATTGTTTTGTTTGGTTCCAATGCATGTGGAAAAATGGAAAAGGACATTGTGACACTACAACATTTGTCCAACCTCTAGTCCTTCTTCTTCATCTTGGTCCATAAATTTTTTTCAATGATGTTTTGATGGAAAACACAATCCTTACATAAGGAGATCTTTGTGTAGAACCATGATACCCATACCTATTCTAGGAACCTCATTCCTACACGCAGTTCTTTGTGTTTCATTGTTTTGCACGTTGATCTAATCAAGTAGAGATGGACAAGGGGGAAATCTTAACAAGCATGCTAATATCAGAGGTATATATATATATATATATATATATATATATATATATATATAAATATATATATATAATATATATATATATATATATATATTATATATATATAATATATATATATATATATATATATTATATATATATATATATATATATATATATATATATATATATATAGATAGATAGATAGATAGATATATATATTCTTCTCTGAAGGAACAACCTCTTCTACTCTCAATAAGTCGGGATCCATCTTCCACCGCATGAAATAAAGAAATGCCTTAGCATAGTTCTATAAATAATAATAAATAAAGGGTGAAAAAAGAGAAAGGCTTCCTACATAGAGAGGTTTAGCAAGCAACTTCACCAAGGTAATCACTGGGCTTGTTGGAAGTGAGGCAATGCTTGTGTTCCTGTAGTGACTCTGTTGGGTCACTGTACAGACCTGTTGGAAGCAGAGAAACACCAGGGATGAAAACTAAGACTCTGAATATATTTACCTCGCATATATATTACCCTTCTCCTGAATCCAAAAAATTGTGATATGGATGGCCTTATGAATGAGTTTAACTGAGAAAGGGTTGAAGGGGACTATATCTATCACTGGGTTAAGTGGGGAAGCTAGAGTAATCCATACAATGAATCAATACTCCCTAAAAACTGTACCCTGCACAAAAGATTAGACCAAGGTAGAGAAGTTGGAGTTCTATCGGTGTGTCACCAAGTGTTGCTGCTACTACGACATCCTCCAAAATTTTAGTCTACATTCAAATTTTGGATCCTACTTTTAACGTTGCATGCTATCATTTCTAGTAATAAGAGTCATTCCATTTATATTCTATAAGTTTTCTAGTCCCTTTTGGAAGAAAACTCAAGTGTCGTCTTTTTGTCTTAGGAAGTTTTACACACCACAAAAGCAGTGTTATAGTATATTTCTAGAGGAGAAATGGATGTAAATGGGTCTTATTTATCACATATACATGTATTAGACTCATTCCCAAAGTTTATGCACTGTCACACATGTGTCGTCACTGTCATTGCAAAGTGTATCTTAAGTGTTGCACTTGGAGGAGTATGTATTTTCTATCACAATAAGTGGACCATGTTGTTTCTAAGTGTTGAGTGTTCTATGTTGTATCGTAAGTTTTTATATGTGTGTGATCATGACTAAGTCCAACCTCGGTTTCACATCTACTTCATTGATCCCACACTTAGTCAAGTTGCTGAAAATATCCTACCTGACCAGCTTGAGCCCAACCTGCCCTCCTTGAGCTAAGCATTGCATAGTGGAAAACCTCAATCATGCCCCCTTGTCGCCTGTAACTACGCAATGAAATTCCTTCCTCTAAGGATTGCACATTATGTAGTCTTAGTTCTCAACCCTAGCCCCTTAACCTCCACAACTGTGCACTTCATCCTACCACTCAACCTCCTTCTATGTATTGCACAGTGGCAAGCCTCAAACTGTCATCCTACCTCCTTAATTTACACAATTTCACAATCCTTAGTCCTCTCTCTCTCTTGTACTACGCATTGCGAAACTTCAAGTGTCAATACTACCTTACTAAGCTCCTCAACTTTGAAATCATCTTGCACAGGTCTCTAGAATTGCACACTACTCAGCCTCAGGACTCAGCTCATCACTCCTGACCCTTGGCACTGTGCACTGCAAAATACCTAAATCTACCTCTCAGTCCAAGACCTAATTCTATAACAACCAATGATTTTCATGAAGCATGTTAGGCTAGGAGTTTTTCATTATGATTTCGTCTTGTCATGAGCATTTTCTAGTTGCAGGTACTACATCTTCACATGACAGAATAGCGATTAAAGAGAAGGAGAAAGAAACTTTACTAGATGACACTAATGAAGCTACAAGGACAAGTTAATCATTGAAAGAGAAGATGAAGGGACACTAGATTGCAAAATCATATGAATCTTAAGATCATATTGAAGACTCCTTACCTTCAAGCCTTATGGAGGAGGAAGAAGAAGATAATGTACCATCTTTCAAGAAGACACAAAGATAGCAATAGAACGAGTGGCTTGACATTGCCACATCATAATTGAGTCCATGTCATCAATGTCATGTCATGTCTTTTCAAAGTGTCATATGAAGGTGTCATATGAGTCATCATTTTCCACATCATTTCCTGATATGATTATGTAATTTTCAATATATTATAATATAATGTAAAGTGCAAGTCCAAGAGTCACCTATTGAATATGAAAAGTCATGAGAAAGTCAAAGAGTCATGGGGGAAGTCTAAGAGTCACAAGGGTGGTGACAGTTCACCCCATTTGTGATATATATACCTTTATAGCTCAAGCAAAGTAATTTTCACCTTGGCCCCCCCACTAGGCATTAGAGAGGAAGATAGTTCTTTTTGTTGAAAAATGCAGAAAGAAATTCTCAATTTGATTTTGCCTTAATTAAATTGATAAAAAACAAATTTCCATAACAAAAAACAACATAGATGATGTTAACTTGTGTGACATGGCTTTTGTCACCTAGTTTACTCAGTAAATTCAAGTTGGAGGAGTTAGAGTTCAATTCTGCGTGTGTGATTTCTAATTTGTATAAATCAAGATCAATTATCTTAGGTTGTTTTCAATTAAACTTGTTCCAAAATTTGGAGGAACTAGTGGAAGGTTAGTTCAGTAGTGGGATTTTAGTCAAAACCAATAATCATCTAGTTAACGCGTTAGAAAACCAAAAATAGTTACTGCATGTAGATAATTTGAGTTACCCAATTGAGGTGGAGATTCCAAGGCATTGTAACATCAATTGTAGACTAGTGTTGAGTATACATGTGGTACATGTAGTCAAATGATCAGCCTAAAGGAATTGCACAATTCAATTGAGGGAATTTACTAAATAATAGGTGATAATTCCTCAAGGAAAAATGCAAGGAAATAGGAGCTCAAGCCAAGGAAAAATTTGACTAAGTCTAGGTCAGAGGCCTTCAATGAGCAGAGAGATAGGGTGAGCTTAGTTCAACAAAGAAATTATAATACATCTTTATTCCTTTGATTAATGTAAGTAGACCTTGGGGCTTTTATCATATCTATTTCCCTAGATAAAAATACTTGTTGCATGTGTGTTATTCCTTCTTGCATGTCTGATTATTTTGTTCTAAATTGTGAGATAATATTCACAAAGTAGTAATGCAAGTTTGTGTCTTGTGATTTTGTTTAAAACTTCATGAGCAGTGGAAAATCAATGCCTAATTTATACATGGTATCAGATATGGATTCAAATTAGAGAAAGAAATTTGAAATTGTTTCTCAGAGGTTTGAATTTGAAGATTAGTGTAGCAGGATTTTTTAGAAATAGAAAATGGCCTTCTGTTTCTGGGAAAACTAGTGTCTTTTCGAATGACTAGCCCTCTAGGTTTCGCAGCTACCCTAGAAACAACAGTTTAAAGCAATTCATTATTTCTTCTATGTATAATAGATAAGAGAAATACAATGGAACCAACCTAGAACTTCCACTTAATCCCTTGCTTGATCTCTCTCCCCCTTGGCAGAGCTTGCAACTCCTCCCCGTACTTATCCTACTTGGAGAGTACCTCTAGAAACACAGTAACAAAGAACCATCAAATCATCTTGATCTATTATATCATAAAAATTATAGAATCATATATATAATGAACATACAATAGCATTCACAAATGATAACATTCACAATTTCACAATTATATGGAAGAAAAATTGAAGAACTTTATTAAATAGAAGGAAGAATTACAACCCAGTTGTCTGATCCATCATTATCCTCCCTACATCAATCCCTCTTCACCTCATGAAATAGCAAGATCACACCAACAATACAATGCTCCTTCCTCAATTACAAACTATCAGCACTTCCTTGCAATTCATAATATTCCACCCTCTAGATCTCTTAGATGAGGGATCCATTTATAGATGTGTGCAAGGGTGTGAGTCATCTCTGGGGTTTTGATTAGTGTTATTCCACTTGTTACAATTGGTTTCACTTGGATATTTCTTGGATCTCTTACTCATCCCTGGGCGAATTCAGAGAAGCAAGTGTCATAGGAGAAGTTTCTAGAAGATTCCATGAGCAACCACATAGCAAACTGTCTCGGACATTTTTCCATCCTCACCCATCGCACCCTATAGAAGGCCTAATCAGTATGCATCACACTTGAGTAGTGTACCACTCAGTATGCATCACACCTGGCTAGTGTAACAGTCAGTATGGTTCAGTTTAGGTCGTTTCTAGATGGTTTCTCAGGTGGAACTTTTGGGGAATGATGTAATTAGGTGACCATGCTCTTTTAGGGTATGAAACAACTATTTTAGGAGTTTATGAGCCCTAGTTTATCATCATATAATATTGGGGTTGAAGTGCCCAAATATGTCTATAATAGTTCCCCCCTAAAGAATGAAGTCGTAAATCTTGATGTCGGGTGAAATGCTTTGTAATGAGGATCTGAGGTTTCAAACTGGAAGGTGACCTGTATAAGATACAATACAATACATCATCATAATATAATTTTCATGATCTAGCTGAGGTAGGAATTCCCATGCTCATCTTTATAAACTCATTTCACGTACATATATCAGATAGTCGTCTGTGGATGCAAACTAGTGATTCTTCAAATGTAGATTCATCATCCTTGGATTGGATGACCATATGTGTAACGCCTTTGTACATTTTATGTTTTTATACCCCTAAATATATTGTAGCTCAGATGGATGAAACTAGATCCAGGGTCTTCAAACTCGTTCAATATTTGCTTGATGTACAAGTCGATCCATGTGAAGAGATGTTCTGAAGTCGAACATGGAAAGACATCGCCTGATTACCAGCCAATAATGTGAGCTGTTAACAGGTGCGAGAGGAATCACCGATAATGATAATGATCTTCAAGGTACTACAGTACAATTCACATGGTGTGAATATATCATCCAATGTCGAACACCATGCAAAATCTTTCGGTTGAAGGCCATTGATGTCAACCTGTTACCCGAAATGAGAAACTTGCCATTGAGGCATGCAAGCTTCAAAGTATTGAAAGCTGTGTTTCTAAGTCAACTTCTTGGATAATGAGCTGATGTCGACAAGAAGTGACTTGTCCTAGGAGGTCCTTAATGTATCCCACATCTACAACATGAAAAGAAGCAAATGATTTTCTAGAGGTGAAAACTATCTGATGGCGCAAGGTTCAAGAATGGTGGTCATGAAAAATGAAGGTTGAAGGTATTGCAGTGGATAAGGCATTAACTGGATTTTGGTTTCTCAACTAAATGACTTCTCTTGAACATGTTGATGACACTGAGATGGATTGGTAGCACCAACCCAAAAATATGGATGGTGTGGAAGACAAATGGTGAGATGACCGGTGAACGGAATAACCCAACCCGACTTAATAATGGTCATGGAGTGAAAGTGTCATGTTTAAGAGCGAACTGCTACCATAAATTTCTTCAAGTTTTTTCCCTTTTTCCCTAGTCAATGTTGATCAATACCTCTTTATTTTTGTCAAGATGAGGAGGATAATATATGATTTTTCTATAATTTTCCCTTCAGGAAAACCTGTCACTATGTTTTAATGAGTCTAGCAATAGTGAAACTCAGTCTTGTCTAGAGTGGAGGGGTTTGTCGCTATTGTTTTAACGAATTTAATGACAAGGATAACTCAGTCCTTTTCATGTTTATAGAGTTTGAAAAGGGACGAAAAGGAAACTCCAGCAATTCTTTTTCGTAACATAATCCCTTAGGTCCAAAAAAGGATAAAATAATACAAAATCAATGACTTTTCTAATCACTTTAACGAGCTGAAAAAAACAAGTGCTCAAACTTTTTCATGAGCTAATCCCTTAGGTCTGAAAAAGATTAAAATATACAGCAGGGATGGCACTTCCAAACACTTTAATGAGCTGGAAAGGCCAATTACTTAAACATTTTCATGAGATAATCCCTTAGGTCTGAAAAAGATTAAAATATATGAGAGGGATGACTTTTCTAATCACTTTAACGAGCTGGAAAGGCCGATGCCCGAAAATATTTTCATATTTAATGAGTCTGAAAAGGGTTTAAAGGAGACTTGATTTTGAGGAATGATTGGTGTCTAGGGTAGCAACTGGTTCCGGGTAAGCTTGGAACTTCTGAAAACATGGTGGTTTTTGGGAAAGGTTGGCTAACAAGACCACTCGTCACAGCTGTTCCTCAAAAGGGTAAACAACCAAGTGGAAGTGTATGATCGGCAAAAGAAATGGAGGTGATGAGAGGTACACAACCAAAGCTTAAAAGGATGATAGCATGCCAATCACAAAGGTTGTCTCCAGAAGGTGGGTTCATGTTTTAATGAGCTTGAACCATGGGGGAACTATTCATGGTTTTTAGTTTCATTTTTATGCAAGCTAGAGATGACAAAACTAAAAAGCTAGAAAATACAAAATTAAAAAGCTAGAAACGACAAAGCTAAAAATTGAAAATGGGAAAAATGTTTGCATGCCCCAAGCATGATGAAGGAGAGTCTCCTATAACCATATGGAAACTACTGAGGTTAAGAAGGATGATTTCGTCCAGAAGACAAAACACTTCCTTGGCTTCATCTGCAGAATAAACAAAGGTGAATTGTGTGTAAGACCAATCACATAACCTATAGGGAAACTTATCTTTTCAGTTGGGTTTGTCTACAGAATAGACAAGGGGGCATGCCCCCTAAGCTTCGTTACATTCAATAGATTACTCATGGCAATCAAGTGGATGGAATGAAGGTTGAAGAGACACTATTGATGTAGAAGGACCATTGAGGGATGATCATTGACTTGGAGCTATGCTTGAACCAGGAAATGAAAGTTGGTCAATGGTGACAATCTTGCCTTCATGCGGGAAACAGATCACTCAAAAGAGTGTTGAAACAATAGCTTCCATGTTATAAACATAGTCACGTCCAAAGAGTAGATTGTAATATAATGGTCCTAGGACTACCATCCCATTCATATGAACTGTTTTCCTCCCCAAAGTGATTGATAACCTAGGAAGGATCCCTAATGGTCGACTTGTTCCTTTGTTAAAGCCTGACAGATTTTGTGTAATAGGCATAAGCAATGGTGAACCAAGCACTTTCCAAGCAGTTGAGGAAACGATAATCACCGATGCACCTTCATCTATGATAGTTCCAGACATGATCATTTTACAAACTTGTACTATGATCTGGAAAGGTACATAAGAAGGAAGGCGGGATCTTGCTAGTCGATTCCAATAAAAGGAAGTGACTAGACTACTTGGAGGAGGTATCGAATAAATGGGAGAAATAACCCCTTGAGTTATGAGAACTAGGGGATTTTCCTCCTGTTGTGAAGAAACGGGTGGATTGCACCCAAGTTCATTGGAATCTGAAGTAATAAGAAGAATTTGAATGCTATAATTTCCATTCTCTTCGGGAAGGGTACAATTTTCTGAAGGTAAAATTGGGTCAACTGCGACCCTGATCTATTGATTTTGGTCAGGTATGGACTCATGAGATTCACTTTCAAAGAGAGTGGTTTCGACTGATGATTGATTTAAGTTAGTTGGATTTTCAACTAGTAAAGGACTTGGGGAGAGTTTCCTGTAGCTAGATGGAAGTCACTGTAGTGATGTAGGATGGTTATCCAACACTCTTTTGGCTTCATCCAAAAAAGGAAAATGGTGAAGGGTATGGTTCCCTTCACATAACTTACATGGAACTCTAACCTTTCTCGTCTGTCCATGAACTTTACTATCACTAGTCAAAGGTGTGTTATCAACATGATCTCCAGAAGTTGATGACATAGGATGTTGTGAATGGGGAGACCATTCTCTCAAGATCCAAGGAAAGCAAGGACAGTCTCGAGAAAAATGGTCACCTGCACAAACTACGCATGGAAATTTGGCTTTGGAAAGTCTAATGTGTAGATTTTCACTAGATGAAGCATGGTTTCCCCCTTACTGAATTGGTTTCTTCTTCTTCTCCTTCCCTTTCTTCTTCTTCTCAGCCATCTAGTTACTAGCATCATTACTTTCACCAAACCAAGAGGAAGAAGGGGAGGGAGAAACAAACGAAGAAGAAGGTGAAGGGTCAACTTTAGTATCAACTGGATGTTGATTCTATTGCGAAGGACTGACGAAATTTTGAACTATAGAGGTTGAGAATAGCCATACTGGCAGGCCAATGGTAATTCCTGGAAGGGAAAATGTAGCCATATACGGAGCACTAATATTTCCCCAAGAAGAGAAAGGACTAGGATTCCCATCAAATGTGATTCCTTGATTGGTGGATCCCGAATTTGTCTCCATATATCTCAACCTAAGATCAAATAAGGAACATGGATGTTATTCCGAATTCAATTAATTTTAATGATGCTTTGACACAACTTTGCTTTTTCAGTTTTTAAGAGTCAAGAAAAAGCTAAAGATGACACTATTCCCCTTTGATTTTTAATGAGCCTGAAGTGACAAGTGCTCAGATGGACCTTTTATTTTAAAGAGTCGAAAAGGAATGAAAGTGATTACTCTGGAAAATCTAGACATATGGATTACCAAACCAATCACAAAACTGAAATATACACCTTGGTGATAAATTAAAAAGAAATTACCAAGGACTTACGTATGGCAGTGAATCTTCCTGAATATTGTGTTCAGTGCATTGTGATCAATAGGGTGGCAGACTCGGCTTCCTATGGATAAATGATATAAGCCTATTATAGTCTCCCAATATATATGCAATGGTACGGGGAGCACAAGTCTGTGCTAGCACTTGTCATATCAAGGAGGATGAATCACCCAACCTTAGATGAAAATGATAGTTGCTAGTTTTTACGACGTCAGAACACATCTCTAGCCTAGACCTCTAGATGTGTTTTGTTAAGTTCTAAAGTGTTGTTAGGTTCATTGAAATTTATTTTAGAGTTGATCTTGTTTAAGGTTTGCATTTCAATGCTTCACCTCATGATGATGATTTTGAAAATCCTAAAATGCAATCTACAATGATAAACAATCGTTGCTATTTTGACCAATGCAAATCCTAGCTACTAGGGAAAGAAGATTACAATTCTTTCAAATAAAGAGTAAAGAGCACACACTAGTGCATTTTCCTAAATCATTTTTTTCACACAAACTAAATGAAAATACAAATGCATGTATTTGTTTTTCATTCTCCTTAATGTAAAAAATGCCAAAAAGGAAAACTAAATGCAGCAAAGATCTGAAATATTTCTTTCAAAATGGCATTTTCAATAGTTTCTTTTTCAAAAGAGAAAGGAATACTAAACGACACTTTTTAATTTTGAATAATAAAAAAATGCTTTGGACACTTTGAATATCAACAAATCAAACCAAATACATGATGAAAAGTTCAATCGACTATCCAAGGAAGGAAGAATACATGACACTTCTCTTTTCGACACAAAACGACAGTTACAACACTTTTTGTACCAAAGCGATAGATTGATTTAAGAAACTTTTCGAAAAAGGATTGTAAACGATAGACAAATACATAAAAACATTTAGTAATCCTAATCTAATGGAGATTGATCTATGTGATGCAAGGAGGCTTCAATAAGGAAGTACTATTCATGAGCAGGAAAACAACTGAACAAGACTGACAAGAAGGACAAAAACCCCAAATTTCTAGAATGGAAATAGGTTCAGTCAGTCATCGCACCTGGGCTTCACAAAAATATGGATGCATCGCATTTTACACACTGAGCAGGTGCGATGCATACTAGGTTATAGTGACAGATAGTGAGATGGACCAGGGAGCACAACTGAAATGGGTTTTGGCTCAGACGTGAAGTTGTTTTCAGTGAGTTAAGTTGAGCTATGATGGAAAGTAAAGAGAGAAGTATAGAGGAATGACTTGAGAGGTTACTGAGTTACCAAAAGGGCATCTAGAATGCTTGTAAGTAAAACGTTTAATTCACAAACTAAACCAGAGATTGATTGAAGCAACATTCATCTACTATGCAATTGCAGAGCAAGAGCAGTTCAAAGGCTACCTGAATAAGTTCAGGCTCTATCTATAGTTTATAAAAAACAATAACAACAAACAAACATCTATTCAATCCCCAGTGGAGTCGCCAATTTGTTTCTTGGAAAACTAGTGTCTTTTCGAACGACCTGCCCTCTAGGTTTGGCAGCTACCCTAGAAACAACAGTTTAAAGAAATTCAAAAATTCTTCTATGTATAATAGATAAGAGAAAGACAATGGAACCAACCTGGAACTTCCACTTAATCCCTTGCTTGATCTCTCTCCCCCTTGACAGAGCTTGCAACTCCTCCCCGTACTTACCCCACTTGGAGAGTACCTATAGAAACACATTAACAAAGAACCGTCAAAGCATCTTGATCTATTATATCATAAACATTACAGAATCAAATATATAATGAACATACAATAGCATTCACAAATGATAACATTCACAATTGAACAATTATATGGAAGAAAACTTGATGAACTTTATTAAATAAAAGCGATAATTACAACGCATTTGTCTGATCTAGCATCATCCTCCCAGCATCAATCCCTCTTCACCTCATGAAATAGAAAGATCACACCAACAATACAATGCTCCTTCCTCAATTACAAACTATCAACACTTCCTTGCAATTCACAATATTCTAGCCTCTAGATCTCTTAGATGAGGGATCCATTTATAGATGTGTGCAGAGGTGTGAGTCATCTCTGGGGTTTTGATTAGTGCCATTCCACTTGTTACAGTTGGCTCCACTTGGAGATTTCTTGGATCTCTTACTCATCCCTAGGTGAATTCAGAGAGACAAGTGTCATAGGAGAAGTTTTTAGAAAATTCCATGAGCAACCACTTAGCAAACTGTCTTGGACATTTGTCCATCCTCTCCCATCACACCCTATAGAAGGCCTAATTAGTATGCATCACACCTGATCAGTGTACCACTCAGTATGCATCGCACCTAGCCAATGTAGCAGTTGTTGGGCCATGAATATGACCACTTTGTAACACTTATTTTACCCATTTTTACTCTTCTCTATTATATCACTTATCATAATTTATCATATAATTCTATTTTACAATGATTTATGCTCTTATGAATGAATATTATTTATTCTCCTTTATTTCTAATAAATTGATGATTATGAATGATTTTATCAATGATAGTTTCAATAAATTAGTTGTAACATTATTTACCATTTTTAACCTCCAAGACAATTTCTAGATTGAAGATTTGACCATTAAATCTGCCAACTCAGAAATTCGCTGGAATAAGAAGTAACAATTTTGTGGTTGAAATTCTGAGCAAATGAAGAATAATATGGAAAATCCAGAACATGGGTTTTGTCTAGAACGGACCCAATTAATTTTAGGAAATAACGGTTTGCCCAAATTCGGCTTGTATTGAGAGAAACACAAGGTTCTTTGAGCACGATTTTCTTTGATTTGCTGTTGCAACCGTTTTTCAAATCTCAGCTGCAAAGACCAAATTCGCCTTGCTCTTGTTGAAAGATAGACGGAAATATATTTTATTGTTGATCAATTGGTTGGAAACAATCCAATTTTGTAATTATCACATTTGTAACCACTCTATGCTCTCTTTGTATTTAAATCAGAACAGAGATCAGAAACGGGGATGACTTTGGGGATGGATTCGAATGATGGAATCGAGGATGAATTAGAGATTCAGAATTGAGGATGGTAGAGAGAACGGATAATGGCTGAGAGATGGAGAGATTTCTTGTTGTAATCCACTGTAACTCTGCTTTGATATTTTAATATAAATCTAGTTGTCATTCCATCTTTGATCCTGAAGTAACCCAACAGCATCCGTTGGCAGCTAAGGGCCTAGCCTCTGGTGGATTGTGATGCTGCTGTATATTATCTCTTTGGTTTATGCGTGGTTTTTCTTATCAACTTGAATCGGTAATCTGAGTAATCAAGCTCTAACCTTCTTAAGCTGGTATTACTGTATTTGTCTATGGTTTTGTTGAGGCCTCGGAAATCGTTGCCACAACATCGGGGATAACCACCCGGTCTGGACCTTGGTATAGCTCCTTTTCCGTTTGGAATGGTGGCTCCGACTGGAGATAACGGGACCAGTTTCCCGATAATGAAATAAAAGGGATGGATGAGTGATGAATAAATTGCTTAAATGATAGGCGAATAACTTATTCTATTGACAAAAATAGGGAAACTAATACTAATCCCGGGAACAACTTATTCTTTCAGAATGTAGCGTTAAATAATCTTTATCTATTTATCAGGCATATAGATAACTCTGTAAAAT
Organism: Pinus taeda; assembly: GCA_000404065.3. Classification (NCBI taxonomy): domain Eukaryota; kingdom Viridiplantae; phylum Streptophyta; class Pinopsida; order Pinales; family Pinaceae; genus Pinus; species Pinus taeda. The sequence goes on along the minus strand of APFE030656677.1, from coordinate 55,975 downwards.
AAATAAAAGATGTTCAATCATTCAAAGATTGCTTCACATGAATAGTCACAATGAAGCGATAAAGACAAATTACTACATTCACTGTTCATATCATCGATACATATATACGTCTGAAAGGAAAGCATGTGATAAACAACCAATAGTGGAATGCATAAGGAATGCTGTGAAAAACACATATATATATATATAAGCGATAATAGCAAGAGCGATTTCAATAACAATTCATATAACGAAAAAGAATACAGACGCAGATAATAGTACCATGTGAACTGTAGATCGATCCGAAATATCAATCGCTATTCAAAATTCCTTCTTCAACACAGAAATGCTCTCAAACAATGACAATAGTGCACATTTGCATAAAATCCTTCCTCATCAAATTTGGAATAATTGGTCAAGTTTTATAAAAGAATATCCCTGAAGTACAATAGTGAAACTTCAGGGTTTAAGTCATATACAAAACTTTTACAACCCTTTCTAAATGCATGAAAGGGTCTATAAATACTACTAAGCTAAAAAGATCTATGAAACAAAATGCTACTAAATTGGTATCAGTAAATGCGGTCTATTTCTCAGGGGCGATCTGGCAGTCGGTGAAATGAGTCATGCCTCAGGTTGTTTGCCCTTAAACCTTAGCTGGCTTATCGCGAGCATTGGTTCTACTTCTGGCGATTTGTAGAAGCGTAAACTGAATTGGGCGGCGAAGGTGGCATCCTGGATGTCAGGTATAATATAGCCGACAACATCAGTTAGGCACTTCAAGATGACTCTTTGGCTGTATGGTTTGATTAAGAAGAACCAATACGCATCCCATGTCAGACTGTTGATTCCAGCGATCAATCTTGCGCTTTTCTCCAGCTCTGGATAGCATGAGTGCTCCAATATATTCGTTGTTGTTAATTGACCTGGAGTGCATTGGGAAATTATGTTAGATAAATACAATGTATTATTCACTAATTCAACCAAATTTCCACTGATTGTCCTGCATCTATAAGTCACTCTTTTTGCTTTCATCAGTTATGATTGCCATTTTGTGAATAATATCTCTTTGTGCGATTCTAGAATTCTTGGTAGATTAGCTGCTCGACCTACATCTGAATCATGCCATTCTATAAAGTTTGTCAGTGTTTCTTCGGCCTGATCCAAGTCAGCCCTTGCTTTGTCTACCTTTTCGCTTATAGACACTGACAATTCGCACAATGGTTCTGCTCATATAATGTGTTGACATAATAGCTTAACCTGATTAATCAATCCCTTATTTAGTTGGAGCGCTTCTGCTTTAAACTCATCTATCTTAGGGAGATTTTTCGTTTGCTCAATTTGAGTGGTCAATTGAGTGATTTGTTCATATTTTGCTTTCATTGTTACCTCAGTTGATGTTCTTAACTGCTCCAGTGCCACTGATAGCTTCTTTTGCCTTTGGATTGCGCCTTCATCTATCCTCTGTTTTTGCTCTTGTAATTACTTGATTAGCTGGTTATTGTTCTGCTGCTGTACTAGCAATTCTTTCTCCGCTTGCTCTGCCCTCTGCTGAACTTCTGATAGTCTCGCCTGTAGTGAAGAGATATCCTGATCCTTGGCTTTTAACAAATTGCTCACCTTCGTTGCTTTATCAATAGTCGCCGCCGAATATGCTCCAGCGAACTGTGATAGCTTGGTTAAGTCATCGGAGGGGTCGAATTCCTCTTTCCATACAACATTGCCCGTTACTGTTAATTTAGGGAATGGGGAAGGTTGATCAGTTCTTCTCCTTTTCCTCTGTCGCTTTACGACGGCTTTATGCTTGGGGCTGTAAAATATATCTAAAGGGGGGATCTCTTCAATTTGCAAAACGATCTCTCCTGTTGGATCTTTAGGAATTATCTCTAGTTCTTTTGTTTTGGGTAGGTCGCTCGTTTCACCTGAAACTGGTTTCGATATTGCTTCCTGTGTATCACCTTCTTTTGAAACCTCATCATCTTTCGAGCACTCTAAGTTATTGATGATTGTACTGAATTGATTCCATTGCTGGAGCAAATTCGGATCAACTAATGGATCATGATTATCCTTAGAGCTGCTCTCTTCTTGGGTCTTTGCTTGGGTTTCTTCTTGTCACTGCACATTTTCCTGAGTGACCTCCTGCCTCTTGCTATGTGTTTCCTCCGGCTGTTTTGATGTAGTAGGAGGTGGTGTATTATATCGTTGCTCAGACTCGCTTGACCTGGTTGTTGTTGGTACAGTTGCTAACAGGTCTAGAGGCAGAGTTTGCAACCTCTGTTCTCTGATTTTGTTAAACTCAACTAGCCCTTCATCATTATAAACATTTCGGGCAAGTGACTTGACTTGATACAGTGATTCGGCTGATGCGAACAAATCTTTGAATTTGTCTTCTTTGTGCTCGACCTTGGCCAATTTGGCCTGGTCGAGTGCATTGTAAGCGATCTTTCTTGGATCATACTGCCTCCTTGGCAGAGTAGCCAGAGTGAGTAAATTCATTTTCCCGGCTTCCTTCTCTGCATGCTTGATATCATGCAAGGTATATACTCCAATTTGCAATGGAAAAGAAGGCCAAACATGTTTTTTAGCTCTTTTCAGGGTTTGGGTAACCCCTTCAGCGCTGATTTGATAAGCTACCTCCCTGGCAAGCAGCTTATCGGGGATGTAAAGTGGTAGCACGTGTGGCTTAGCCTGACTGCCAAAAACTCTGATATAGGTGAATTTATCCTCCCCAAACCAACTTGCTACTACAGTCAAATCTATCGCTGCTTGCTCGGAAATTTTTGGGGCAGGCTTATTAAAAATTGAATAATGAATTGGCAACATAAAACTGTTGCAGATTTGGTGCAGGTGGTGCTTATAACTAGTCTTCCATAGTTTTCGATGATATATGTGAATGGGTGTGGGGTCTTGCGACGTCCACCTCCATCCCAGTACAGGAAACTCAGAATTAAAACACAACACATCCATAATATATGCACTATAATAAAATGGCAAAATAACCCTCTCTATGACTCGATAGTCAGACCTGAAGTCAAGAATGGCTTTGGCTAACTTGTCGGATAATATGACCGCCCAATCCATGATTTCTCCACTACATGCTGCCTCTATTAGGGGAACCATTTCTATGGTGATATTGGCAAAGTCATGCAATCCCCATAGCCTACACATCATGATTCCAGCATAACAGTAAGGAGAACACAGGGAGTCGACTTAGTACTTACCCGAGGTTTCATGTTTCTGTTTTGCTGGATTCTGTCTCCAGCCCCGAATTGGTTCAGACTCGGTCTCGTTCTCTGCTCGAAACTTCTCCAAGAATGCAGCATTATATTTCTTCTCTTCTTGCAGTAGGTGATACATTAGCTTTAGGTCTTCGGCTCGAAACAAACCGAAAATTATCCCATCCGTAGTTTCAAACAACCTATTGATAATTGGGAGCTCTTGGAGTGCCCACCTTACCACATCTCTGTAAGGAAGAACCTGCTCCCGAGCCGCTATTCTATGTAGGAAGGAGTCAGCCAAGTCTTTTAAATTGGCATCAGATTTGTTGGTATTATCACATAAAATCTCTACTTCGGTCACCATTGGCCCTTCCGCTTCAATCAAATTATAAGTCCCTTGCCAGGTGGTCCTGGGGAGTCCTAAGCATGTTGTATCTGATATCAGCCCTTTTTTCTTCCCAGTTGGATCAGCGACAGCTAGCCCTGCGGCTGGCGGAGCAGTAGGCATTGTAGTCTTCTTGGATTTCTTTCCCATTCCACTTTCTTCTGTTTCTATGGAAGAATTCTGCGCAGAGTGAAAGATAAGCGCAACACATGCAACAATATCGTGAATCGAACAGAATGATGATATATATAATATATATATATATATCTTGGGGCATTCATAGTAATTAATCGACTTAAGGTGGCCTTAAGATCAAATACATGGATAGGCCTCAAGCCTGCTTTTCTTATTAAATGGTCGTTACGGCTTGTTAGTCTCATTAATTACAATTGCTTCGATTAATGGATAAATGATTTATTTGAAGCATGCTTAGGGTGATTTGGCAGTTTGAACGCGGATGAGTGACTTTTCCAAAGGATATGGCCTTAATTACGAATAAATCATATCAAACTGCCTTTATGACTGTTACATTGAGAACTGTGCCATTTATCTTTTGCGAAATCGGGCATCGGGGAAATGCTAAGCTATTGCATTGGTTTTGCTTGGAATCCCTGATCGTCGATATCCGATATCGCATCGGATGAGGAGAAGCTTAGTTGTGCTTTAGATGTTATCGCCGATTGCCGATTGCCGATTTCGCATCGCATTGTAGCAAGGAGCATTACTCGTGTTAGTTTATGCTTTGCCGATATTCGATAGTGATTTCGCATCGGCGAAAACTAACATGTCCCTTACATTGTGTTTTCTTTGTCATTGCGATATGCGATCTTGCGATTGCTTTATCGCAATGATAAAGATAAATCATTTTATATCGGGGTTTTTTGATTGGTTTTATTAAAAAGCCTTTTTGTGAAATATAACTTTAAATTGATACCAATTTGAAACGAAAATTAAAAAGGGACCCATTTCACATTATAGTTTTGGAATTTTAATGATATGAAATGGGGTGTTGTTGTAGGGCACAACAATTGGCGATTCGTTGGGAGAAGCAGTTATCTCTGAATAGTATGGAAATACTTAGACTTTTTCATAATAGAAATTTTATTCAAAAGGGAAAATTCTAATATAACTAGATATCGTTGCATTCTAAGGAAACAAAACTTTCTTTGCTAATTTCCTCTCTTGTTGAAAATAGATACATTCCAGATTTTCAAATTGGCACTTATTGGTTGATATTGATAAAATAGGAAACTTTTCCAAATCAACTATTAAAATTAACTCGTTTGCCATAGGTAGAGCCTCTGCTGCTAGTAAACATCCATAGTCTCGGCAGGGATACCTTTTAACCACATCATTGTCTATTGTCCTATTCACTTCAGAGCATGATTAATAGAATGAATTCAAAAACATGGTTTTTTCACATTTGTTTTCATTTTTTTTTCTGTTATTTTGTAAGATAAAAAGTCATTTCCCTGGTGTGGTGGCCAATTGATTGACAATGCCATTCACTGATAGTAATCTAACCGAACAAGCTGGCTCATGATGAGACCCCTTGTCTTACAATTGAAGCCATTACCCTGTTTTGGTATGCAGTATTGGTAATGTCGTCCAAACTATTTTCCTATGATCATGGTAAGCAGGCTTGTAATAAGACCTCTCAACTTTTATATCTAGTATTCTTGGAATTACATCCTGAATAATCATGAACTTAAGTAAAATGGGATAGACAATTTTCCTCCTTAAGGTAGGATGGATGACAAGGTAAGAGTTTGAGATGTTGATTTTGGACTAACTTCTATTTTAATATTGATAACCTTTTTATCACCAATTTTGAAAAATCTAAGAAGATTTACAAGATTTAGACTTTAAGAGGATTTCACTAGGATTGTATTGTAATTTCATAATGCAATTATAACTAATTTCCTAGAAATTATTCCTTTTGTTTAATACTTCTATTTATTTTAAAAGTAAATATCACATTACTTGTTTCTTAGAAACTCTTTAAATACAGCAAATGGCAAATAGAAAATGCCTTACAGTTTTATTTTCTAGTTTTGCTACAAACTATAAAAATGCTATTTAAAAGGAGAAGGGGTTACCTTCTCAATTGAAAAATTTCATTAAGACTAGGCCATTAACAGGGAGAGAATCTCTCAACCCTGACAAATCTTGTAGCATGAAGGTCGAATGGCCTATCTTTTCACAAATCTGAAACGGTTCAAGCCACATTTTCTGGAATTTGGTGTGTTTGCCTTTATCTTCATGGGCTTTGTCCCATTTCAGGACTAAATCTCCAACTTGGAATTGCTTAGAATGAGATGAGATTGAATCAAATGATGACTTGATGATCTGCTGATGTTTCACATGAATAATTTTGGCTTTTTCTCTTTCTTCTTCTAATTTCAAGATTTGGTCATGCCTAAGTTGTAAAGAAGAAGGATTTTCTTCAATAAATTGAACTAGAGCTAGGGAAGGAAGAATAAGATTTGTTGGTAGTACAGCTTCTTTTCCATAAACGAGTTTAAATGGGGAAGAACCTATAGAAGCTTTTTGCGTTATCCTGTCAGCCCATAGTGCAAATATTAAAGATTTGTGCCAGGTCTTGTGATTCTGTTCGATAGTTCGCTTGATAATTTTAATAAGTTTTTGTTTGTAGATTCTGCCAAACCGTTACCCTGAGGATAATAGTTAGCTGAATATTGAGTTTGAAACCTCTTTTGATTGCGAAATCAAACATAGCATTTCCTAAAAAAGTAAGATGCATTATCAAAAAACAAGAGCATTTGGGACACCAAACCTGGTAATGATGAAATTGATCTATGAATTCAATAATAGCTTCAGAGTTTGTTGTCTTTAGCGGAATTGCTTCAACCCACTTGGTGAAGTAATTGGTAGCAGTAAGGATATACTTGTGTTGTTTGGAAGAACTAGGAGTAATTTCTCCAATAATGTCCAATCCCCATTGCTCGAATGGTTGTTCAATGTTGACCGGTTGCAGGGGAAAGGCTGATTTCTTTAGTCTTCCACTCGAATTTTGACAACTTGGGCATTTCCTTACATATTCATGACCATCTCTAAACAGAGTGGGCCAGTAATATCCGGGATGGATGACTTTGTGAGCTGTTGTATCAGCTCCGAAGTGGCCTCCTGCTGGTCCGTCATGCAATTCCTGCAAGACTCTTTGTGCTTCCTGTTTTTCAAGGCATCTTAGTAAAACGGAATCATAATTTTGTTTAAACAGAACATCATCAATAATGGTAAAATTTTCGCTTTCAACCTTATGGCCCTTTTGTTTTTGTAGGACAAGTTGGGAGGTGCATATCCATTTTATAGGTAAAATATTAAATCAGCATACTGTGATTCAGAATCAGTGGCACTTACCTGATTGATGATTTCAGGTTGATCTGTATCGCTTGATTCCGGAATGTTGGACGCGCCTGCCAATAACCTACAAAAATCTTGACCTCTAACCATCTTTGCTGGTTTTATTTCTATGTCGTATTCCTGGAGTGTTGTTACCCAATTTGGCCTTTTTTCTCCTAGTTCTCTCTGGATTAACAGTTGTCTAACTGAGGATAAAGGAACTATAACCTTTGTATGGGCTTTCAACAGGAATGGTTTGTAATGTTTAACTGCTTTATATACAGCGAAGGCTTGTTTTTCTACTTCAGAATAGTTTAATTCTGCACCTTGAAGATTTGAGCTATAGAATGAAATCAGTGCTTCCAAATTGTGATCGTTGATCTGCGTAAGTATTGCAGCTTAAGAAGAATCGGATGCGATGGTATACAATGTAAAATGATTAGAAAAATTTGGAGTATTTAGAGTTGGGGCATTGATTATTGACTTCTTGATTAGTTCAAATGCTTCCTTTTCTGGTACTCCCCATTTGAAGACTGAATTTTTCTTAATCATAGTTTAAAGTGGTAAAATAATTTGAGAAAAATCTGGAATAAATCTTTTTACAAAATTAATTTGGCCTAAGAATGACTGCATGGATTTCTTATTATGAGGAAAAGGGATTTTAGAAATTTCATTAATCCTGTCTGGGTCAATATAGATGCCATCTTTAGATACAATAAAACCTAGGAGCTTACCTTGATCAAGAGCGAAGAAAGATTTATTAGGGTTCAGAGAAATACCATATTTCTTACAGCGTTGGAAGATTTGATTCAAATCTTTCAAGTGATTGGATCTCTCTCTTGAAAATACAGTGATATCATCTAAATAGACAACTATTGTTCTATTAATTAACCCTTTGAAAGCGATATCCATCGCCCTTTGGAAAGTGGCTCCTGCATTAATAAGTCCGAAAGGCATCTTCTGATAAGCATATGTTCCCCACTTGGTTCTAAAGGTGGTCTTGAGTTGGTCATCAGGCTGAACCAGAATTTGATTATACCCTGAAAATCTGTCCAAGAAGGACATTAATTCTGAACCGGCCACTGATTGGAGTATCTGCTCCATAGTGGGTAATGGGAAATTATCTTTTAGACTTGCCTTATTTAAATTCCTGAAATCAATACAAATCCTTATGTCGCCATTCTTCTTTCTTACTGGTACCATATTGGAGACCCAATTCGAGTGTCGTACGGGAAAAATAATCTTGGCTTTCAAGAGTTTGTTGAGTTCTGATTTTATCTGACCCTCTAGGTTTGGATGTATTTTTCTCAACTTTTGTTGAATTGGTCTCTGCTCTGGAAGCATTGGGATAGTGTGCTGAATAATAGACGTGTCATATGTTTTTAGATCATCATATCTCCAAGCGAACACATGTTTATTTTTTTGTAACAGACTAATAAATGCTTCCTTTTCCTCTATAGAAAGTCTCAATCCTAAATTAATATTTTGAGGATTTTGTTCAGTGCCAAGGTTTATTAATTTAAACCTTAAGGTAGAGCTCTGAAGTTTTGTATTAGATACAGGTTTGAACCTGTCTTTAATATCGTAAAGGTCTTCAAGCTTCACTACACGCTTAGGGATTGAATTTTCCTCATGTTTACCTTGTATTTGAGTATCATGCTCATCTTCCTCAATGATTTGATTGTCATAGGATTTTTCAGAGGTCAGAAATTGTAAAATGTCTTCATCATGGTTAAACACTCTCCAATTGGTTACATTATCTGGAATGGATGGCCTAAAAAGTAATTCTACTGAAAACCTATCAGGACTATAGTCTTCGGAAGGGAGCAGCTTGGAAGTGACATTGGCCAGCAAATCAGTTGTGGAGTTCTGCGCCCTGGGTATGGAAGATATATTGAATGCTAGGAATTGGGAGGTAAGTTCTTGTACCATCGATTGATAATGCTTAAGATGGTTCGAAAGACAATGAATTGTATTCCTTACCTGCTTGACAATAATTTCAGAGTCGCCAAAGACCTTTAAGTACTGAACTTTGAGGCCGATTGCTTTATATAGTCCTTGGACAAGCGCTTCGTACTCGGCTGTGTTATTAGTGCATTCAAATTCTAATCTACAGGACAACATTGTTTTTTCTCCTTGCGGGCTGACCAAAATGCATCCTGCTCCTGATCCTTCGCTGGACTTAGATCCATCAAAATATAAAGACCAAAATAATGAATTATCTACAGTTTTTGTTACAACATTCTTAGTAACATTAACGCATTTAGACCTGTCGGTCTGTGAAAAGTTTTCGATATGTGATGCGAAATTGTCAACTGAGAAAGGGGATTGCTGGGCAATATAATTGCCGAAAAATGACTCTGAAGAATAGTTTCCTAGGATATTATTGTTGAACGCGACTGGCTGATTTTCTTGTTCAAATTCTATGACAGTATGGGTCATATGTTTCTCTCGATCAATCTTTATTTGATTGGGCTTGCCCTTATAGGGGAGCCACATATGTGACCAATCGGTGGAGATATACCCATGGAGTTTTTCTGACCAATCCCTGCTTAAAATCAATCTATAAAATTCAGGTATATCGGCGATTAGAATATCGATCCTTTGGACAATTCTTGGATCTGCCGATAACTTGATTGTTACAGAGTTTATTTCTCCTAGGACTTGAGCTTTAGTTCTATCTAACTGCACGATGTGAATAGAAGACTTTTGGGGTTCTATATTCAGTTTGGAGCAAACTGAAGCATGCATTATATTGGAAGATGCCCCAGAATCAATTAAGCAGTTGTGCAGATTTCGATTATAAATTTCATAAGTCAGGAGGAAAGGAGGGGTATGGGAATTTGATCTATCTCCAATCAGAATTGTGTCGGTTGCCTCAACTCTACCAGCAGGGGGTTGTCCTGAGTCACTTGCAGCTTTAGTGGTGGGAAGAGGGGAAGAAGGGACGACGTTAAATTCTTTGAGTAGTAATTTTTGCTGATGTTTTAATTTACTAAGTTCAAACATGGTGATGTTTGCCTTAGTTTTCTTCATGTCATCGACAATGTTGTAATCCATCGAATCAGAAATTACTAAAGTCTTAGATGGTGAAGGTGTAGTAGAAGATGATGGCTGATTGTTAGATACTGTTTCGACTGGCTTTCTAATGGGTACCTTTTCCTTTACAGTATTGGTTCCGGCACTCCTTTTCTTAGGATTAGCTTGAACAATTTCGGGAGCACCTTTACTCCTTGTAGTGACAGGAAAGGCTTCTAGTTCGGCATCAGTATCGGAATTAGGGAGTATAAAGTCCCACATTCCGTGACATTCAACTACCTCCTCTTCTTCTCCTTCGGATGGTATGGTTGTTTCTTCCTCTTCTTCTTCCTCAAGATCCAAGTCTGCATATCATATAACATTAGGGGGTTTGGACTCGAGTTTCTTGAAATTCCTATATGGTTTCTTCGTTGAGGATTCTGATACTTGTTTCTTGATCTCAACCATTTCATTCGACATAGTTTTAAGGACTTTTTGAAGGCCCTCCATGTCATATGGATCCTTAGTGTTATTTTTCTTAGAGTCGTCTTTAAAGGATACTTTTTTAGATTTTCTTTCTTCCAAGGCAGTTTTCTTTTCTAAGGCGATTACACTTTTTTCTATTGCGAGTGCTTCCTTCATGTTCTCGGCCAATGTAGTCTGTTTGGCCCTATCAACGAATATGGAAATGTTTGAAGGCAAAGCAGTAATATACCACTCGCTCCTAACTTGTTCGCTTGGCTTATCATCAGTGGGGATCTTGTTCAAGAGTTTGTTAAATCTGGAGTTGAACTCCTTGATGGGTTCTCTTGATTTGATCCTTAAGTTTGAAAGATCATGTACAAGTGTAGCTAAGGATCTGTCATCACCATATTTGGTGAGAAACTGTTCCTGGAAGATATTCCAACTCGTGATGGATCCAGAGGGTAAGGAAAAATACCAAGAACCTGCAGATCCTTGTAGTGAATAGGGAAACAATCTTACTACCACATCTTCTTCAGTGACTCCCTTTAGATTGACTAAAAGCATAAAATTGTTAATATGTTCTTCTGCAGAAGTTCCAGCATCTGGATTAAATTTGGGTAACCATTTTTCGGGGTAATCGGGTAATGGATGTAAAGGTGCAGGCATAGTAACTGCACCAGGACTTCTCCATGGTCTTTGGGCCATTTTAGGATTACCGACGATTGCTTGTGGTGTTCCAGGTGCTTGAGGTGGAGGCGGAAGTACAGACTGAAAATATTGTGATGCTTGAGATGAAGTCCCTTGATGAACAACTATATGAAGTGGTGAAGTGGGTGTATGACTTCGCACAGGTGATGATGAAATGGAAGATGATGTAGAAAGGGTTTTGCTACCAGAACCTTCAGTGGTTTTTTTAATCCTTTTCCTTTCGGGTAAAGGAAATTCAGGTGGTTCAATACCTAGCTTTTCACTTTGGAGTCTGGTAAGATGAGGGGGTAAGTGAAATTGCGAAGTGTGACTGCCTTGTGATACTTCAGATCTAAGAGGGGAAATTGAGAATGCTTGAAGTTTCTGGATGGATGGATTGAACT
>APFE030656677.1:0-16966 GCA_000404065.3 Pinus taeda | reverse complement strand
CTTACAATCAGAAATGGAAATAAACTAGCTAGGGCGATGGTAGCTATCTCTGAGAAGAGATGTGTGGGCTACATGCCTCTGAACTGACTTACAATGAGGCTCAAAGGCCTATTTTATTGTTGAGAAACAATGAAAAACCCTTAACATTCCAAAACCTAACCCTAGGAGATGAAACGCCAAACTGTGGGCCCCGTTTGGGGGTAAGTTGGTACATCAACTTCCGGGGTCGTAACTTTAGCATATGATCTCTGTTTGACGCGTACAATAGCTCATTAGAAAGATCTATTCGAGCACTATCATTGTTGGAACGAGCAACATCGGTCCATTGCATGGACCCATGTTGCCCCGGATTCCCCAAAAAACGTCGTTTAGGGCCTCAAAATGGATTCGGAAGTTCAGGACCCGAAAAACTGCTAAAAATAGTAAGTTGTGCTACAATTAAGGAAACTGAAAATGCTGAGAAAGACAATGGTGGGGGTCCACGTGGACTTGGCAGGTGGCCACCAATATCCACCTGGATCAGTTTCTCAAGTGGAACTTTTGGGGAATGATGCAATCAAATGACCATGTTCTTTTAGGGTATTAAATAACTCTTTTAGGGGTTGATGAACCCTATTTTATCAACATATAAGATTTGGGTTGAAGTGCCCAAATATGTCTATAACACCTTCAATGGACTAAGGCTAGAGTATGCTTTATAAGGCACCTCTAATTTTGTTTCATGGAAGGACCATATGGAGGAAGTATTGGATGACAATGGATTTCTAGAATGCATCAAAATAGATGTTTCAAAACCTCAAACATTTGGTGCCCAAAACCTTTCTCAATGGAAGAAACATGTATCCAAGATGATGAGAATAATCTTGGAGGGAGTATGAGATCATATTGTTTTGAATCTCCATGGAAAAGAAACTTCATTAATGATGTGGAAATAACTAACATAATTGTTTGAGAATAGTAGTGACCATAGGAAGCTAGTTCTCAAGGTAAACATCGAACTATCAAGATGCAGAATAATGACACAATTCCATAGTATCTGAGCAAGTTTACAAAGTGCCATGATGAACTTGGCAGGGAGGGTGTTAATGTCTCTAAATAAGAATTGGTAAACTTAGCCCTTCTAGGCCTTCATAAGAGCTAACATAGCTATCAATATTCGATGAATGGGAGGGATAAAATACTAAAATGGGAGTGCTTATGGTATGATTTGGTACAAGAGGAAAAAAGGTGGAATACCAAAGATGTGACTTCATCCAAGGGTGAGGATGAAGAAAAATTTGCATTAGATGGAAAGGAAAATAAGGGAAAAGGGAAGAAATACCCATCCAAACTAGAATCTAGTCAAGTGGGCAAGAAGAAAGATTTGTCAAAATTAAATGCTTCCATTGTCATGAATTCAAGCATTATGCCACAAAGTGTCCACACAATTAGAAGGCAAGAAAGAAGACCTCAGGAGAAGTAATAGGTGAAGCTTTGGCTTGATAGTTTGAGATTAAATTTACCCTCATTTCATGCATGGCCAACATAGTGATGGGGAGCGTGTGATACTTGGACACATGTGCATCGTTCTACATGATGGGAAATAGAGATTGTTTCAGTAACTTAGAAGAAAAATATTTACATATGCACATCAAGATGGGGGACAATAGAAGGTATAGCGCGATCGGAATTGGTTAAATCACCTTTCATAGGGAGTTGGGCTCCCCCCTCAGACTCAAGGATGTCATGTTCATTCCGAGATTAAAGAAAAATCTCATCTCTATTGTATTTTTGGAAGACCGTGGTTATGATGTGATCTTTAGAAAAGGAAATGAATTCTTGACACACACAGACATGAGATAGGTGAAGTAGATATGGGTTCGTGTGAAGAACCTGTACAATCTAGATGTGGATAATTGTTCTGCATTGAGAAAAAAGGAAAAGAAAGTGTAGAGTTGGGATGTCAGTGAACTTTGGCATAGAAGACTTGGCCATTTGCATCATGGCACTTTGAATATCATGCAACAAATAACCATAGGCCTCCCCAAAGGAGCACTTGATAACTAGGATGTATGAAAAGGATGCACCTGATAACTAGGATGTATGCAAAGGATGCACTTTTGGGAAGTACACAAAAGCCACCTTCCATGATTGGGATAGAAAAGCACATGCAGTCCTTGAAGGATCCACTTTGATGTCTATGCACCTTTTTTGATAGCCTCCACTTCCAGGCACAAATATTTTATCATTTTCATTTATGATGTCTCGTGGAAGTGCTAGATCTTCTTCATGCAGAATAAGGATGAGACATTCTCCAAGTTCATAGAATTCAAGGAAATGGTTGAGAAATAAATGAGCAATAAGGTGAAGACTATCAAGAGTGATAATGGGGGTGAATACATGTCGAATGAATTCAGAATTTTCTATGAAAAAAAAGGCATTCGACGAGAGTTGAAAGCACCCACAAACCACAACATAATGGGGTGGCTGAGAAGAAGAACCACATCATTGTGTGATCAGTGAGGGTGATGTTGCATGATCAAGACCTACCTCTACATTTGTGGGTTGAGGCAGGAAATACATCATTCTATTTGTAGAATTAGAGTCCTCATCAGATTCTTGGCATGATTACACTGGAGGAGGCTTTCTCGAGGAGAAAGTTGGATGTGTCACACTTCAAGATTTTTGGAGCCTATGTTCACTACCATGTCTCCAAAGAATCAAGGAAGAAGCTAGAGCTAAAAAAATAATTGGGGGTATTTCACAGAAAATCCCCACAACTACTGTGCGTACTTGCCATCCCTCATAATTAAAGTTGTGTGAAGGGATGTAAAATTTGACGAAGATAAAGCCATGTGGTGCTCTCTTGAGAGAACTCTTCAGATCCCACTAGAAGAGGAGCTTTTACCTCCAAAGAAGGAACCTCAAGAGGTTTTGGAGAAACCACAATTTGATGAGCAGAGAGTGGAGACAACCACTCAAGAAGACCCATCGAGATAAGGCAGGAAGATGAGGGAATCTCAAAGACTTGTACAGGATGCGAGGGAGAATGTGGGTGCTCCTTCAAATTAGCTTAGGCAAAGAAGGTCACCAGATCAATACACTGGCTGCATGGCTCTAATGTCTGAGCTTGTAGAGACTGAGCCATCCTCTTTCAAGGAAGTATTAGAGAAACCTATATGGGTTGATGTAATGGTGGAGGAATACGAATCCATTGTAAAGAAAAATGTTTAGGAAGTGGTTCCAAGACCCGAAGACAAATCTGTTAGAGTCGGTCTGGTTATCCCTCCGTCAGAGATCAGAACTCTTTTTGCATTTCATGTTTAGGTGTCCCATTAGTTTCGATCAGTTGCATTTCGTAAGGCATGCCATAAATCGGACAGAAAGGTTTGTGTCACTCATTCCCCTCGTGCTTGGCACTGCTGGCTCAGGTCTATTCATAAAAATCAAGTCTTGAAAGAGTCATTTGCAACCCTATTTCAATTTCTAGGTCATGACAAGCGTTCTCGGTCATTAGGTCTAGGGTTAAGTCAATTTGGTTTTCGTAAAGTCTAATAAAGCCAGCATGCCAGAGGGAGGTCCTCGATAGGTTGTTATCTCAAAGATTTTTATCGGTATATGGAAAGATTATGACTTCGCTTCAAAACTCTATTTTGAAGATAAGTCGACATTTCATTTTTGTAATAAATTTTCAAAGTTTTCAGTTCTGGAATTGTCTAGGCACAACCCTGGTCTCCTTTGCCAGATCATAGCACAGCTATCCCTGCAAAAATCAACAAAATACTATCAGTCCAAACCTCAGAAGAAGCAAGAGAAAGTCAAAAAGCAGTATTGTATTAAAAGACCAAAGGTGAAAAAGTGCCAAACATTATAAAGTGGGTTATTGAACCAATTTAAATCAAATCTAATTTGGTGAGATTTTTTCTTCACATATAAAAGAGGCAAACAGCTTCATTTGTTCAAAACTCCAAAGGTAGAAATCGTGTTTGAGTTTGTGAAGGCCGAAGTCATGTTTCAAACCCATGGACAACGTTTGGAGGCGTGCGCTACACATAGAGTGCGCGCTACGCACTGAGCCTCACTGGCCAATGTAAAAAAACAAAGGCGCTACGCACACAGGTGTGCACTACGCGTTGGGTTCGGGTGCTACACACTCAGTCACAACCCCAAAAAAATTTTGTTAATGCGACCAGATCTTGCCAAATCGACTCCAAAACTTGCAAGTAGGTGTTTCATGGTTGCTCAGTCAATTCTAAATTGTTTGTAGTATGTTTGAGGTGGAAACTTTGATGTATTGGGTGTAGAAAAATGAAACCCTATGCTCATACCAAAATCATTCCTTAGGGTTTTTTTTTTTTTTAAAAAGACATGTGGGTGGCTTTGTGAAGATTTTCCCATTCTCCATTGGTGAAATACAGTCCCATACTCATTTGTCAAGTTTTAGCCAACCACACAAAGGGTGCACTTCACACTTTTGTTCATTTTTCAAAACTGTCCTTGTGATCAAAACAGTGACTGTTTCATGCCAACACACTGAAACAGAGTTATTACCATTATGGCTTAATTCTTATGATGCTTCGGTAAACATATTTGGGTTTTGAGTATGCATTGAAATTTTGATTTCACCACCCATATATCAACATACATATTGCATACATTGTATTTTCAAAGCCATGTCAGACACAGATTCAGTTTATGAGCAGGAGAATGACAGTGATTCCACAACAGAGGGTAATGTGCCACGGAGGCCTCGCAGAGGTGGCAAAGGTGGTAAGAATCTCAGGGAAGAGCCCACTTCTTTGGTTCAATTGTAGGCTTTCCCGCTTGCAATTGATTGTTTTCATCTTCAGTCATGCTATCACTATTGTGAGCTAATTTCACAAATTCAGCATCATCGTGAACTAGCTCATTTGTTTGTTCTACATTTACATGATGGCCATGTAAACCTCGCCGGAGTTGATTTCATTTTGTCACCAGAGACTATTGCAGAGGCCACTGGGATACCAAATATTGGAGAGAAATGGAATAAGCGTCAGCAGTTAGAGAAATCCTACTATGAGCCGTACATCAAACCTGGATATATGAGGCACCTGAGCAGGGTTTTTCCTTTCCAATACCTGAGTGATCAATTTTCACCTTTGATGAAACTCATCATTCGGTATTTCAGTTGTGAGGGCGGATTCTCGCATCTTTATGCATACCATGTTCGTTTGTTAATGCATTTTACAAGGGTATGTTTATTGAACATTCCATACTTCATGTATCGCAACATAGAGAGGATGGTTGTTTTAGTACAAAAGAAGACCCCAACATAGCAGCATAGAAGTATTTATCATTACGCTCTGATCAAGATCGTAGTGGTTCATCAGTTGGCATAGCAGGGCATTAGCTGGGAGGATTTTATTTCTCGGCACTTTTTCATAACACCACAGCCACCTCCAGAGATAGTTCATGATGAGGGAGAGCCTTCACATCAGTTTGACATTCCTGAGACTGAGCATGTTAATGCTCCAGTGTATGTGACATACCAGTGAGGCCACAGGGCCTTATTTGCATCTACACGACGAGTACTATCTCCACCCAGGGTGGAAGGGCTCTCGTTGACTCTATTATCTCCACATGATGTGGAAGGGGTCTCACCTTCTTCTTCAGCATAGGAACAGATCCAGGACAGGGGCAAGAGGCCTATGCATGATGAGGGTCCTTCAGGAGGTCGGGACACTGATTTCACGATCATTGATGTTGATGCGAGCTCTCCTAGCTCGGAGCTAAAGGAGATCATCCAAGAGCAAAAAGCTGAGAATGACTCGTTGAGAAAGAAATTGAAGATGGCTAAGTGGGTGATAAACTACCTGGAGCAGCATAACAAACAACTAGAGGATGAACATACACTTTATGAGCTGCACCAAATCCGTGAGGATCGAGAATTGGCCCGAAAGAGACTAGGTGATATGACACCGGTTGATCGAGAGTCTATGCTCATCCATGTTAACACTCATCCGGAGAAATTGTCGGCAAAGGCCAATAGAGACAAAGACATGCTTCATCATATGAAAAATCATTATTGGGCTCGTATGCATGTCTGCAAAGCAAAAATGAAGATTCTAAAGAGGCGGTTGAGCAAAGCACTAAAATGGCGAAAAAAGCCTGATCCACTCCAGATTTTGGCCAAGGCTTCATTGGCTAGACACGATACATGATGTAGGATCTTCACTTTGAATTTGAGCAAATTCGGAGAAATTTTTGTCATTTTGAAAAATTTTGGCCTAAAAACAAGTTTTTTCAGCTTAACACATAGCGCGTCAACGCGCTCTCTTTTGATCGGGACACTTGCTGAAGGAAAACTTTATATTTTTGAGTTTGTCATGGTGAGTTATGCATGCTCAGCTATTTCCGAAGCATTTCATCAAGTTCTAAATGATCAAAGGGCCCAAAACCACCATGAAAACCACTTTGCTGCCACCTTTTGCTCCAGCAGGAAGTACTTCTAGGAGAATGCAATTGTGAGGGAGTAAATGAGCTCCAAATTGGGAACTTCCACTTGGGTTGGAAAGTAGACATCCAGTGCTTTCTAAAGAGCTATCATGAGCTCAATTTGGATGGAAGTGCCCCAAAATTAGGCTGAAAGGTGCGCTACGCATAGAGGTTTTTGGTCAAATTTTCATCCTCCAGCTCAGGAATTCAGCCAGTTTTCACCAGTTTCACTTCTTGATGTAATTTTTGACTTCTCTTAATGTAATTGACTGAAAATGATGTAATTTTGGCACCTAGTTACTTGTTCTAGAAGATTCATTCACCAAAGAGTGAAAATTTGATGAATGAATCAGTTTCCTACCTTATAGAGGCAAGTTGTTTTGACTGCCTAGACTGTAGTACTTTGTTTAGAGTTGGTTGAAACAGCTCCTAGGATGATGAGCTCAACCCCTAGAGGCAAGGGAATGGGTTGGATTGCCTATATTATGTATTTTCTAAGTCATTCTCAGGAGTTGGACTTTTGGGAAAAGCCTAGACTATATTGTACATTGTATCTCTGCAATTTTGGCAAAGGAAAGACCAGGGTTTTGCAGCACTGTTTGGGATTCATGTGGCTTTATGTGTTGATGGTGTGCTTCTTTTAGTATCTGTAAGTTGTTATGTGTATCATTTTCCTTTTCTCATCTTATGCAATTGAACAAATGAAGTGTTAAGGTAGAATCCATAATTTGCTATGCTCTGCCTTTATGTTTGTTTGATTTTCCATGTTTTCATCTGTTTAAGGAGAATCCTTGAAAGCTTCTTGCTCTCCGTAGCTCCTCGCTAGTCTGATCTATCCACCTCTTTCACTTTTAAAGCATCAAGACAATCGCCTTCCTTGCCCCAATCGGACCTCTGCAAAAACTGCATCTCATCCCCACACCCAAAATTGCCTTTCCCTTAAATTCAACAAAAACCCCAAAAAATCAATTTCAAACTCCTTGTACTTCATACCTAGCCTAAAATTAATTACCAATTTAGTCATATTGAACCTTGTCGATTACCTTTTGTCGAGATTGACCCGGAGAGAGCCCTCTTCTATCCTCGTAGGGCTAGCTACGAGGCTGAGCGTGGTTTGATGTAGCCTTGAGTTTTACCTTATTTCAGCCTAAGGTAGATTTGAGCGCTAACATAGTGGAAACCATACTGGGGAAGTCCTCCCCAGTAAAGAATAACAAAGTTCAGATCCGATTGCTGATGGTGAATAACAGTCAGACACCACAAGGCTGAAATCATTCACTAACGACTTCATTCACTGACAAATCCAGAAATCAATGCTTCATGGCGACCTCACTGCTGATGGACCAGATTGCAAGAAGATATGCTCCCATGAGCTGAGATCACATCCCAGGTTTTCCAAATAAGATGTCCAAGGTGGATTGGCTTCAGAATTTGCCTATGTTCAGAAATGAGGAAGCTAATGACGCTTCTCTTCATCTGGTGAAATTTCACATTCATGTGCATAAATTTAAGATCAATTTTCCTGAAGACTGTTTGATGAAAATGTTTATGGCTACTCTAGAAGATGAAGCCCGATCCTGGTATGAAAGTTTGCCATCTACTTCCTTTTATTGTTTAAGGGATTTTCATACAGTGTTCTTTGAAAAGTATAAAGAATCATATCCATCCTTGATTTTAGTTCAGAACTGTTGTAGCCATGTACATAATTTCATTGAAGATCTAGAGAATTTTTATGGTGATAATGATTTCATGGATGGAGAAATCATGGAGGCTTTGTACGAGAATCCATTTCAACAAAATGAAGAGAACCTAGAGGATACCCATCAAAATGCTCAGGAAATTTTGCAACAGAATCAAGATCAACAGGTTGAAAAGTGCCATATGGCTGAAAATGATGAAAGGGAGAATGACATTTCAGATCTGCCCACAGAAGAAGACAACATGCAGATTGCAAATTGTCATAATGTCCAGTCAGCTACTCCAGATTCAGATTCAGATCATGATGACCAAGCATATCTTGTGTTGAAGCCCATCAAAGAGAACTCTGTTGTTGAAATCATCTGGAATGCAGAAGACACAATAATGGATCCAAATGTTCTCAACCATACTGTTAGTCCATCATTAGAACACAGCGTTCATGAAGAAGCAATCTAATCAGTTCACGAAAAACAAAATGAGATCTTTGTGCAAGTAAGCGATGAATCTCCTTTCAATAACTCAGTAATAAATGATAGTTTGAATGCCCTGTCATATGAAGATAATTACTGTTTAAGAAGAAAAAAACAAAAGGCATTGTCTCCTTTGTATGAAGATGAGATAGATATACTTTTGAGAGGTCTTGTTACAGCCCAAGCTACAGCAGATTTGCAGTGCACACATAGTCATGAAATTGTGGGTGAAACTTCTTCTTCTTTTGAAAAAGATGACTGTCTTGTAATCAATTGTGTAGATCAGCAAACAGATAATTTTTTCTTTCACAAAGATGATAAGGCTGACATGTTTGATAATCTTAAGGATTGTTTTTTGTTTAAGAATGACCTAGATCATGAAGTTGAGGAATATATGCTAGAATTTCTCATGGTTAAGGAACCTACAGCTAACACTCAGATGGCAGATACCTCTCTGTGCATTTCTATCCCTCAGAAATCATTTTTTTTTTCAGATCAGAATAAAGAGCATACTTGTATTTTCGCAGCTGGATCTCCAGATAAGCCAGTGCTTCAGGATTTTCAAGACCCCTTCAGCATTCTTCTGCAAACATTAGAAAGGATAAATATTGCCTGGTTCATTACCATAAGCTTTGGTTTCAATGGTTATTTTGAGTTGCCTACAGGTTCATTGTTTCGCCTGCTCGAGATAAGTGAGAGCAGAAATTTGGTATGTAGCCATCTGCTGGATTGGTTACATTGGAAAGCTCATTACACATGATTGTACATATTTCATTAGTATGCAGGTGGTTGTCATCATGATTTGAAATCTTGATGGACTACTACCCTTCAATAAGCTTGGTAAGTTCTTGTTTTAGTTAAGTCAGTCATGTGTCAATTTCAGTCAAGTTTCAATCAATAAATGTATTAAAAGTCTTGTGTTATCTGTTTAAATAATGACTCCATAGCCCAATGGACAAAGGCACTGTCTAGCTCTTACAAAGATCTACTGTTCTTGGCATCTCTGAGGAGCTACCATCCCCATTGGAGACAATTTAGAGTCGGTCTGGTTATCCCTCCGTCAGAGATTAGAACTCTTTTTGCATTTCTTGTTTAGGTGTCCCATCAGTTTTGATCAGTTGCATTTCGTAAGGCATGCCATAAATTTGACGGAAAGGTTTGTGTCACTCATTCCCCTAGTGCTTGGCACTGCTGGCTCAGGTCTATTCATAAAAATCAAGTCTTGAAATAGTCATTTGCAGCCCTGTTTCAATTTCTAGGTCATGACAAGTGTTCTCGGTCATTAGGTCTAGGGTTAAGTCAATTTGGTTTTTGTAAAGTCTAATAAAGCCAGCAGGCCAGAGGGAGGTCTTCGATAGGTTGTTATCTCAAATATTTTTATCGTTATATGGAAAGATTATGACTTCTCTTCAAAACTCTACTTTGAAAATAAGTCGACATTTCATTTTTGTAATAAATTTTCAAAAATTTCAATTCTTGAATTGTCCAAGCACAGCCCTGGTCTCCTTTTCCAGATCATATCACAGCTATCCCTGCAAAAATCAACAAAATACTATTAGTCCAAACCTCAGAAGAAGCAAGAGAAAGTCAAAAAGCAGTATTGTATTAAAAGACCAAAGGTGAAAAAGTGCCAAACATTATAAAGTGGGTTATTGAACCAATTTAAATCAAATCTGATTTGGTGAGATTTTTTCTTCACATATAAAAGAGGCAAACAGCTTCATTTGTTCAAAACTCCAAAGGTAGAAATCGTGTTTGAGTTTGTGAAGGCCGAAGTCGTGTTTCAAACCCGTGGACAGCGTTTGGAGGCGTGCGCTACGCGTTGGGTCTGTGCGCTACGCATAGAGTGCGCGCTATGCGCTGAGCCTCACTAGCCAGTGTAAAAAAACAAAGGCGCTACGCACACAGGTGTGCGCTACGCATTGGGTTTGGGCGCTACGCACTCAGTCACAGCCCCAAAATTTTTCTGTTAATGCGACCAGATCTTGCCAAATCGACTCCAAAACTTGCAAGTAGGTGTTTATGGCTGCTCAGTCAATTCTAAATTGTTTGTAGTATGTTTGAGGTGGAAAATTTGATGTATTGGGTGTAGAAAAATGAAACCTTATGCTCATACCAAAATCATTCCTTAGGGTTTTTTTTTTAAAAAAAGGCATGTGGGTGGATTTGTGAAGATTTTCCCATTCTCCATTGGTGAAATACAGTCCCATACTCATTTGTCAAGTTTTAGCCAACATCACAAAGGGTGCACTTCACACTTTTTTCATTTGTCAAAATTGTCCTTGTGATCAAAACAGTGACTGTTTCATGCCAACACATTGAAACAAAGTTATTACCATTATGGCTTAATTCTTATGATGCTTCGGTAAACATATTTGGGTTTTGAGTATGCATTGAAATTCTGATTTCACCACCCCTATATCAACATACATATTGCAGACATTGCATTTTTAAAGCCATGTCAGACACAGATTCAGTTTATGAGCAGGAGAATGACAGTGATTCCACAACAGAGGGTAATGTGCCACGGAGGCCTCGCAGAGGTGGCAAAGGTGGTAAGCATCTCAGGGAAGATCTGACTTCTTTGGTTCAATTGCAGGCTTGCCTGCTTGCAATGGATTGTTTTCGTCTTCAGTCATGCTATCACTATTGTGAGCTAATTTCACAAATTCAGCATCATCGCGAACTAGCTCGTTTGTTTGTTCTACATTTACATGATGGCCATGTAAACCTCACCGGAGTTGATTTTATTTTGTCACCAGAGACTATTGCAGAGGCCACTGGGATACCAAATATTAGAGAGAAATGGAATAAGTGTCAGCAGTTAGAGAAATCCTACTATGAGCCGTACATCAAACCTAGATATATGAGGCACCTGAGCAGGGTTTTTTCTTTCCAATACCTGAGTGATCAGTTTGCACCTTTGATGAAACTCATCATTCTATATTTCAGCTGTGAGGGTAGATTCTCACGTCTTTATGCGTACCATGTCCGTTTGTTGATGCATTTTACAAGGGTATGTTTGATGAACATTCCATACTTCATGTATCGCAACATAGAGAGGATGATTGTTTTAGTACAGAAGAAGACCCCAGCACAGCAGCATAGAAGTATTTATCATTACGTGCCGATCAAGATCATAGTGGTTCATCAGTTGGCACAGCAGGGCATTCGCTGGGAGGATTTTATTTCTCGAAACCTTTTCACAGCGCCACAGCCACCTCCAGAGATAGTTCATGATGAGGGAGAGCCTTCACATTAGTTTGACATTCCTGAAACTGAGCATGTCAATGCTCCAGTGTATGTGACATACCAGGAAGGCCACAGGGCCTTATTTTCATCTACACGACGAGTACTATTTCCACCCAGGGTGGAAGGGGTCTCGTTGACTCCATTAGCAGCGCGAGTATTATCTCCACATGATGTGGAAGGGGTCTCGCCTTCTTCTTTAGCACAGGTACAAATCCAGGACAGGGGAAAGAGGCCTATGCATGATGAGGGTCCTTCAGGAGGCTGGGACACTGATTTCATGATCATTGATGTTGATGCGAGCTCTCCTAGCTCGGAGCTAAAGGAGATCATCCTGGAGCAAAAAGCTGAGAATGACTCGCTGAGAAAGAAATTGCAGATGGCTAAGTGGGTGATAAACTACTTGGAGTAGCGTAACAAACAACTAGAGGATGAACATACACTTTATCAGCTGCGCCAAATCCGTGAGGATCGAGAATTGGCCCGAAAGAGACCGGGTGATATGACACCGGCTGATCGAGAGTCTATGCTCATCCATGTTAACACTCATCTGGAGAAATTGTTGGCGAAGGCCAATAGAGACAAAGACATGCTTCGTCATATGAAAAATCATTATTGGGCTCGTATGCATGCCTGCAAAGCAAAAATGAAGATTCTAAAGAGGCGGTTGAGAAAAGCACTAAAATAGCGGAAAAATCCTGATCCACTCCAGATTTTGGCTGAGGCTTCATTGGCTAGACACGATACATGATGGAGGGTCTTCACTTTGAATTTGAGCAAATTCGGAGAAATTTTTGTCATTTTGAAAAATTTTGGCCTAAAAACAGGTTTTTCCAGCTCAACGCATAGCGCGTCGACGCGCTCGCTTTTGATCGGGACACTTGCTGAAGGAAAACTTTATATTTTTGAGTTTGTCATGGTGAGTTATGCATGCTCAGTTATTTCCGAAGCATTTCATCAAGTTCTGAATGATCAAAGGGCCCAAAAACACCATGAAAACCACTTTGTTGCCACCTTTTGCTCCAGCAGGAAGTACTTCTGGGAGAATGCAATTTTGAGGCAGCAAATGAGCTCCAAATTAGGAAATTCCACTTGGGTTGGAAGGTAGACATCCAGGGATTTCCAACGAGGTATCATGAGCTCAATTTGGATGTTGGGAAGTTCCCCAAAAATAGGCTGAAAGGTGTGCTACGCATGGAGATCAGGGCGCTACGCATAGAGGTTTTTGGTCAAATTTTTATCCTCCAGCTCAGGAATTCGGCCAGTTTTCACTAATTTCACTTCTTGATGTAATTTTTGACTTCTCTTGATGTAATTGACTGAACATGATGTAATTTTGGCACCTATTTACTTGTTCTAGAAGATTCATTCACCAAAGAGTGAAAATTTAATGAATGAATCAGTTTCCTACCTTATAGAGGCAAGTTGTTTTGACTGCCTAGATTGTAGTACTTTGTTTAGAGTTGGTTGAAACAGCTCCTAGGATGATGAGCTCAACCCCTAGAGGCAAGGGAATGGGTTGGATTGCCTATATTATGTATTTTCTAAGTCATTCTCAGGAGTTGGACTTTTGGGAAAAGCCTAGACTATATTGTACATTGTATCTCTGCAATTTTGGCAAAGGAAAGACCAGGGTTTTGCAGCACTGTTTGGGATTCATGTGGCTTTATGTGTTGATGGTGTGCTTCTTTTAGTATCTATAAGTTTTTATGTGTATAATTTTCCTTTTCTCATCTTCTGCAATTGAACAAATGAAGTGTTGAGGTAGAATCCATAATTTTCTATGCTCTGCCTTTAAGTTTGTTTGATTTTCCATGTTTTCATTTGTTTAAGGAGAATCCTTGAAAGCTTCTTGCTCTCCTTAGCTCCTCGCCAGTCTGATCTATCCATCTCTTTCACTTTTAAAGCATCAAGACAATCGCCTTCCTTGCCCCAATCGGACCTTTGCAAAAACTGTGTCTCATCCCCGCACCCAAAATTACCTTTCCTTTAAATTCAACAAAAACCCCAAAAAATCAATTTCAAACTCCTTGTACTTCCTACCTAGCCTAAAATTAATTACCAATTTAGTCATCTCAAGCCTCATCAATTACCTTTTGTCGAGATTGACCAAGAGAGATCCCTCTCCTATCCTCGTAGGGCTAGCTACGAGGTTGAGCATGGTTTGATGTAGCCTTGAGTTTTACCTTATTTCAGCCTAAGGTATATTTGAGCGCTAGCAAAATCTATTGTGGGTTCGAGATGGATCTTTAAAGTAAAGCATGCAATAGAAAAAAACATAGAAGAGGACAAGGCTAGATTTTTGGCCAAGGGGTACTCTCAAGTTGAGGTGATTGACTATGAGGAGACCTTTGCTCCTATAGCAAGGTACTCATCCATTAGATCAATTTTCACTTTGGTTGCACAGATATGGTGGAAGATCCATTAGATGGATGTGAAAACAACATTCCTCAATGGATTTATTGAGGAGGACGTGTATATCAAGCAACCAAAAAGCCTTGACACTTTTGATCGGTTGTCTTGTGTGTAGACTCAAGTGAGAGTTGTACAATCTCAAGAAAGAACCCTGTGCATGGTACACCAGGATCGATAGCTCTCTCACCGATTTGGGCTTCACCAAAAGTGAATCAGAAGAAAAATTCTATCATATCTTGGTAGAAGGTAAAATTTTTATTATTGTCTTACATGTTTATGACTTTATTTTAACTGGTCATGAGTAGTTGATAAGATCTTCCAAGGAGGACCTTCAAGAGAGTTTGAAATGAAGGACATGGGTTTCATGCACTACTTCCTCAGATTGAAAGTATGGCAAGGTGATGGAAAACTCTTGTATCTTAGGGAAAGTATGACAATGATATACTTCAAAGGTTCTGCATTGATAGTTGCAAACCCATGGAGACACCTCTAGCGACCTGCTAGAGGAAAGAGGATGCCACTTCAGGTGAGGAAGTGTATGTTACTAATTACCGATAGTTGGTGGGTTCACTAATGTATCTTGTGAACGCATGACCATAAATGTTCTATGCAGTCAACCATTTAAGCTAAGATATAGTTAGGTCAACCAAATTATGTTGGAGGGCAGTTAAGCATGTTCTACAGTACCTCAGAGGCACTACCAAGTTTGGACTATGGTACAAATGGACAAAGGGAGTGAAGTTGTGTCACTTCATAGATGAAAATTGGGCAGGGAGTCCATCAACCCAAAATAGTACATTATTTGGAATTTTTTGGTGTTTTTTTTGCAATTTTTTCCTGGTACAGCAGGAAGCAAATATCTGTGGCACTCAGCTCGGTAAAAGCATAATACATGGTTGCTAGTCAAGTAGCATGTCATGCGATCTGGATGAGAAAGATACTTGTTGGATTGTTTGTTTATATGATGGAGCCAACTGTGATCTACTGTAACAATGAGAGTTGCATCAAGGTCTCTGAAAATCATGTTTTCCATGATTGATCCAAGCATATAGATATCCAGTATTAACAATTACAACATTGTGTGTAGAGGCAGATAATGTTGTTGCAATACATTCTAGTAGAGGAACAAGATGTTGATATTTTGACAAAGGCCTTGTCAAGAGGGGAGTTTAAGTTCTATAGGTGTAGGATAGGGGTGGTTGATAATCCCTTTCTTGTTGAGAGGGAGCGTTGAAAAATATAACAAGAAATTCTCAATCTTGTCTTGATTAAATTGAGAAAATTCAAATTTCCCCATCAACAAACAACTTGGATGATGCTAACTTGTGTGAGATGGCTTTTGTCACCTACGTTACTCAGTAAATTCAAGTTGGAGGAGTTATATTTTAGTTCTACATGTGCGATGGCCAATTTTTAGCAATCAAGGTTAGTTATCTTAGGTTGTTTGCAGTTAAACTAGTCCAACTTTTGGAGGAACTAGTGGAAGGTCAATTAAGTAGTGGGACTTTAGTCAAACTTAGTGATCATCCAGCTAACTAACCAATCAACCCAAAATAGCTAGTGCATGCCAATAATTCAAGTTACCCAATTGAGGGGGAGATTCCAAAGCAGTGTAACATTAGTTGTAGACTAATCTTGACTGTACAGGTGTTGCATGCAGTCAGATGATCATCGTAAAGGAATTGCGTAATTGAATTGAGGGAATTTCCTAAATAATAGGGGATAATTACTCAAGAAACAACACAAGTAAATAACAGCTTGAGTGAAGGAAAAATTTGAATAAGTCTGGATCAGAGGCCTTCAGTGAGCAGAGAGATAGGATGTGCAATTGCAGGGTGAGCTCAGTTGAGCAAAGCAATTGTAATACATCTCTATTCATTTTGATTAATGAAATAAGGCATTGGGGCTTTTAGCAGATTTCTTTCCCTAGATAAAAATACTTGTTGCATGTGTGTTATTCCTTCTTGCATGAATAATATTTTTGTTATAAATTGTGAAATAATGGTCACAGAGTATTAGTGTTTGTTTGTGTCTTGTGATTTTCATTAAAACTTCATGAGCAGTTGCAAATATACAACCTAATTTCTAGACTTTTGAGGAGAAAGTGGTAGGTCTAACACTCCACTATTGAAGCTAGTGTTGTTCATTGTGCTCATGTATCTTGGAAATTTTTCTTAATACTTGAAGCTCACTGAGCCAACATTGTTTCATGCATATGTTCTAAATGTTGTAAGACAATTATTTGAATGTTTGCAATATATGTTGTTTTCATTTGTACTAAATAAATTGAACTATTTCACTAGTTGAGTAACGATTCTTCCATATAATATATGCTCATGTGTCTTTACTAGATTAGTACTATTACTCTTCTCTTAAAGGCCCACTTTTATCTCCCCTCTGATGAAATAACCTTGATACATTCTACAATTGTACATTCCACAAGGCATACTCACTTGTTCATTTCAAATTACATGTACATTACTGTTATGAAACCAGCTCACAAAAAGATAGAAAATATAGATCAACACCTTAGAATTTAGCCTCTTCGAGGGGGAAAACTCCTTTACATTACATAAATGAAAAATTCTTGGATGATACAAATGAAAATACATCCTTTCTATATATAGGAGTCTAAGGGGTCATAATATAATCAAAGCTGGCATAACAGTAATAATGTAAGG
>APFE030656666.1:0-15766 GCA_000404065.3 Pinus taeda | reverse complement strand
AACCAACCATGAAAGTGCGTGAACTTTTCTCCACATGAAATAAACTTTTCTCTGCATAAAATTCCGTGAATTTTTCTCTACATGAAATAAACTTTTCTCTGCATAAAATTCCATGAGCTTTTCTCTACATGAAATAAACTTTTCTCTGCATAAAATTTTGTGAACTTTTCTCCACATGAAATAAACCTTTCTCTGCATAAAATTTCATGAACTTTTCTCTACATGAAATAAACTTTTCTCTGCATAAAATTCCATGAAATTTTCTCCGAATGAAATAAACCTTTCTCTGCATAAAATTCCGTGAACTTTTCGCCACATGGAATAAACTTTTCTCTGCATAAAAGTCTGTGAACTTTGCTGCACTATAATTTATCATCTGAGATGAGTGGGTTTCCATCAAGTACAACATATGTATCATAATGCTAACAACCCTTAGATTTCCTTTCACAGCAATCCTTACCAACCACCGTCAATTGTGTGTAACATAGTTTCTTTGTATTCATTTCAATGTTTGAATTTATGTGCTCCAAATCTCCACCGTCGATCTTTCTAGATTGATCCAATGACTATCATGTCGTCTCAATACTTTATGCGCTCCAAATCTCCACCGTCGATCTGTCTAGCTTGATCCAATGGCTATCGCACAATCTCGTGCGGATTCTTTCATGGCCAATATCCACCCGAGAGCACGTGAAAAAATTAGTTTTCTCATGCTATGTGTCACCCAATTAGGCTAATCGTGTAAAATTTCCGAATTCTGCTTACAACCATGAGGGCACGCAAGAAACTACTTACTTCCTACGGAAACTCGCTCCATCATTCTACACGTTTTTTTACCCTTCTGTTGCCATGTGACTTGATGTGATCCATCCATCTATTTACTTCATCTCCATGATAAGATCTCCATCGCTTATCTTTCGATTAGTCCTGTTCATCCATATCTTAACTTAACCTCCTGCAATAAGATCTCTGCCATTCATCTCATGATTAGTCTTCTTCGCCCATCTATTGACTTAACCTCCCATGATAAAATATCCGCCATTCATATTTCGTTAATCCTATTCGCCCATAAATTCACTTAATCCCCTATGATAAGATCTCTAATGCTCATCCTCCATAAATCTTATTCGTCCATCTATTCACTCAATCCCCTGCGATAAGATCTCTACGACCATCTCCCGTTAACCCTATTTGTCCATCTATTCATGTAATCTTCTGCGATAAGATCTTTGATGCTCATCTCCCGTTAATAATGTTCCCGATCGATCCAACAGTTCCTATGTACTTCTGCTTCGTTACGTCCTCCTTTCACTGATTTCGATCTTTGCTTGCTCTTCCGCTTGACTCCTTGCATGCTTAATTTTACCAAAACATCAAAAACGTGAAAACAGACTTAGTTTAGTTTCCTTGCTTACACATTAGTTTGGTTTGATGCTCTTTACTTCTGTAACTTAGATAGCAGCATTAAGTTAGTGTTGATTTATCAATTCTACTTAGTTTAGCTATTTAAATGGTTAATGAGGATATGGTGTGATTTAGCATTACATGTTGTTTTCTTCACTACTACAGTAGATTTTCTCTTCTTCCATCAAAGAATCAAGCTTCTTCTAACTCTATAGAAGTTTGGCTTGGAACCCCTGGGGTCTCTTTCTAGATGAACAAGTGACAACAGGCAAGACCTTCACTTCTACTTATGCATATAGCACCGTCACCTTCAAGTTTGTACGAACCCTGGGTTGATAAGTAAAGCTGGTAGCCCAGGAGTTGTAGGATCCTTGCTGCAATACTGGCGCTCATCAACGTATTCAGGCAACCGAGTGATAGGGTCAGCACCCTGGGCTTCAACTTCCTTCACATCTTTTCCCACATCCTCATCATCCATTAGGATGTCTTCAATTTCTTCCTCCTCCGGCTCTAGATTGATGGCTTTGCCCTTCTCCTGTACGGTAGGCTTCGATGGGTTTCTTCTTGGCGATGCACCCACTAGTATTGCAAGTTACTTTCCACTTTTTATCCTTCGCAGTCTCCTTGGTTGGGGTTGGATTTGGTCTTAGCGTCCTCAGTGATTTGGGGATTTTTGCTAATACTTCGGTAACCTCTAGAGCAACTACTTCTGCCTCCATCTCGATTTTTGGCACTAACTCCTCTGCTTCGGTATCTATAGCTTTGGTGGGCACCGACATGATATTCTACAAGAACTCCCGTGTCTCCTTTGGCAATGTCTCAAATATTGAATTGGCTATCAGAAGTTCATAGTGCTCATGATTCATGTGCACCTGAGAGCTCAACAACTCAATTCTCGAAATGGTAAGTGTTTTTCGCTGGACAACCACTTGTAATTTATAGGGAATTTTGAATTCAAATCCAACTGTTCCCCGAAAATTCAGTTTATTATTGCCAGATTGTCGGTAGATTTTCAAGGATCTGACCTATAAATTTTGTCTTAAATGACGGCCGCCCACTCCATTTGGCCGCATTTCTACCATCGAATCATGAACAATGATTTTAACGGTCACTTTTCGACTGACCTGCATGATTTTTCCCTGGCTAGCGCAACTCTCTTCGACGTTGTCACGAAATCTTTGACACTTCCCTGCTTCACGAAATCCTCTAATATCGCAGCTCCCTAACCTAGGCAATGTAGTTTATAGTCCTACGCCTCCTTTCAACTCCCTGGAGTGCTAAGACTGCTACCTTCATATAGTTACATTGCCGAACTGCCGGTGTATGGCTTCAAGCGACAGCCATTCACGTTTCCTGGGAAGGGATCTCCATTCAATTTGACCAACTGAACCGCTCCTCCATTGGTAATCTCCTTAATGACGTAGGGCCCTAATCAATGCATTCTGAATTTCTCTGGAAATTTATCAAACTTGTTGTCATATAACAAAACCAGGCCATTTACCTTAAAGGTGTGCAACTTAATGTGCCGATCATGCCATGCTTTTCGTGCTGCTTTTGGACCTGTTGGTGAAATCCAGCTAGAAATATTTCTTCCTCAAGCTCAGCCAACTATGCGAGCCTCTCCTCCAGGGCTTTGTGATTCCTCATACCCGTGAGTGTCGCTATGCCAGACTCGGCACAATGTATTCCATGGGCATCACTACTTCAATACGATATACAAGCCTAAAGGGTGTTTGTCCTGTCAACTTCTTACACATCGTCCGATAGGCCCATACTACTGTGAGTATGCGTAGGTCCCAATCACTTCATTGAGAGTTGCAAACCTTGGTCAAGACATTCTCTAGCAGTTTATTAAATGCTTCCACCATCCTGTTAGCCTGTGGGTGATAAGGTGTGCTCTTCTGGTGATATACCTAAAATTCCTCTATTAGCGCGCTGATCGTTTCATTCAAGATCCTTGGATACCCGAATCACATCAGTACATACTCAAAGAGGAATTTTGTAGCAATCATGCTTATGTAATCCTTCACCGGTTGTGCCTTCGCCCATCGAGTCAAATACTCTGTCACGGTGATAATATACCTTGCTCCTGTCTTTCCTTGGAGCTAGATGGATCCCACAAAATCTATTGCCCATTTCTCAAAGGGTTGTAATGTCATTTGTGGATTCAAAGACAACTCATCCCTCTGCAATGGCCTGACAATCCTTTGATACACATGACACACTTTACAGTACGCTTTCGAATCCTAATGGAGGGTTGGCCACCACAACCCTATGCATAGAATCTTCTACACAGTCGCTCTCCCTGCATAATTCCCTCCTGCGACGCCCCCATGAGTGTCCATGAGGATACTGCTCCTTTCAAACTCCGGTACACACCGTTGCAATATCTCATCAAAACCCATTTTATATAGATGCCTGAAAATGACAGAAAAGTCTACTGCGTGCACCACTAACTCCTTTTGTTAGATGGTGTATCCTTTCAGGGCAGTTCCTGTCGTTAGGAAGTGTATGATATCTTCAAAATGACCATCCATGATGCGCACTTCAAATAGTTGTGTGTCAGGCAATCCTTCTTCCAAATTAGTGGGCTCTTCCCCTATTTCAGTGTGTGATAGATGTTTTGGTCCCGCGTTCAGTTATCCAAGCTTCACAATAACTTCAAAATCATACTCTTGGAACAATAACAACCATCTGCAGATTCTCCCCCCCAACATAGGCTTAGTGGCCAGGTATTTCAGCATAGAATGATCTATATACATCTTAAAATGGCCACTCACTAAGTAGTGTCTAAGCTTCTGGAGAGTGTATACCATGGCTAACTCTTCGTGTTCGGTGGTGGAATAGTTCCTCTTTGCCTTGGATAACCTTCTGCTTGCGAACGCTATAGGATGGTCCAAGTCTCCTCTGCCAGCATGTGTTAGTACTGCTCCCAACGCTATACATGACGTGTCGACATGTACATGAAACTCCTTCTTCAAATATGGGAAGACTAAAATTGGCGTGGTGACCATCTTTTCTTTCAATACATCCAAGCTTTTCTTATAGTCCTCATTCCAACAGAATGTGACATCCTTTTTCAACAACTTCTCCATAGGCGTAGTGATCTGGGCATAACCTTTGATAAACTTCCTATAACATCTAGTATATCCTAGGGTAGCACATAACTGTTTCACACTCCTTAGCGCTTCCAAGTTAAGTATCATAGTGATTTTCGTGGGATCTACCATCATTCCCTGTCTACAAACCACATGACCCAGCAGGGTCCCAAAAGGAACACAAAACAGGAATTTCTTCAGATTGAGTGCGATCTGGTATCTTCGACAAGTATCCAGCATTAGGCGCAAACTTACCACGTGTTGTTTAACTAGCCCAAACATAGTCCAATCATCAAAGTATACTTCTAGGAACTTGTGAACAAATTCCTTGAACACCGCAATGATTACACACAAAAAAATCACAGGCGCATTCTTCAATCCAAAATGCATTACAATGTACTAAAACACCCCCACTCAGTCGCGAAAGTTGTCTTGCTCCTATCCTCTGATGCGATTTTGATTTGGTAGTACCCAGAGAACCCATCAGTGAAGGAATAGGCTTCTTGGCCACCTACATTGTCCAACACTTCATCAGTGAACGAAGTCGGGAAGGGATCATGTACACAAGCGTCATTCAACTTCCTGAGATCTACACATATCCTTATTCCATCCTTCTGCGTCTTTTCCTGTACCACCATTGAGATCACTTAATCAAGATTCTTCTACGGGCTCAATGATGCCTGCCGCTAGTATCTTGTCTAGCTCTAAGCGGACCTTCTAGTTATACTTTGGATAGAGACGGTACGGTCTTTGCTTAACTAGATTCACGTCAAGATTCAACGTGATCTTCATAACACCTAGGTCCCCGATTATCCCTTTTAGATCTGTAAATGATGTAGGAGCATTCGGCTCAGAAATATCATTGTATTTTAGTAGACATAGAGGGTCTTGTGTTTTAAGGAAGTTGGTTTCCTATGCATCAAATTAATGTAATTTTAATGTTTTTGATTGATTTTATGAGAATAGTATCTAATTAAGTATTGAGAGGCATATTGTAAATGTTCTCGAATGAAGTGGAACATGAGAGAATTAGGATAGTTGAGAGTTCATAGGTATTGATAGATTGGAAATTAATTGTAGATCTTAAATTAGGAAGTAGTTCATAATTTCTGGGATTGAGAGGATTCTTAGGATTTAGTCGCAATTATTAAGGATCTGAACTAGAATTGGTTCATAGAACCTTTTGTATAAATGTAGGCCTAAAAGGCATAGGAAGAGTTAATTAGTTAGTTAAAGTGTGAATTAGAATTCAGAGATTAGATAGAGCTTGATTGTAAGCCTACAAGTAGATAGGGAAACAGAGGCCACTAATATTGGAAATCATGCCTGAGAGAAGAACCCATGTAAATACTTGTTTACGAATACATAAATTTGATTTCAACCCTATGTAGAGTACATATGTGACTAGATTGTAATTCTTTATAAATGAAGTGTTGTTGCATAAGATATGTGTGTGTAAATGAAATCGAGAAGGACAGAGCGCAAAGATAAATGCGTGTTTAACGCAATTCCATTAATATTCAAATGGAGGAGTGTTTCAATCAAGATTGGGGTCGATTGACTAGCACAGAGGAAACTGTCAGATCGTCTAGATCGACAAATAATAATGGAAAATGAGGAATGGTGGAGAAAATATCGTAGCCGTCTGATTGAAAGATATCCACAGTCATTGTGTGGTGAAGATGCATGGGCTTTAATCAGAATGGAAAGGAAGTTTTTGTAGGTGGGAAGTTGTTTCTCACATAGCCTCAAAGTTGTAAGTGGTAATAAAAAAAAATGGACTTGAGAAAGTTATGAACCGTGACTAAATCCAGTTGAGGTCCGAATAGATCATAGCCATTCGTTGGGTGATTGATCGAATGGATATCACGTGCTAACACATGCAGAGGTTAATTTGGAATTCGGACCCAATGAGGGTTTATACAACAAGGTTAAAACCTCGTTGAGTTCCAATAATTGTGACCATTCATTTGGTGATTAATAGGATGGAAATCATGTGGAAAAGTGTACGTAGGTTAACATTCTTGGCATACTTGATGAATTATTCAAAGAAGTTTAACCTCTTTGAGTTCGGCAGGAAATGGATTAAAGTTAGAGATCACGTGATAGCCATGGATATGAAGGAGCAAAATCGACGGTGGAGGTTAAAGGTGATAAAGATCATCGATATACGTGCAAAGGTTTGTGGAAAGGTGGAAAAGTAAGGTTAAGAACGGTTTATGTGTATTTCTATTATATGAGGGTATAATAGAAATAAAGCGGGATTAAGGTTTTATGGGTTAAGTTTTGGTTTTAACCAAAGGGTATGGTTGATAAGTGTTGGAGGCAAAAAATAACCAAAGTCTAAACTTGGTATAGTTAGATGTAGTAATTTTGCATAAAGTTTAATTAAGGGGCCTTAAACCTTGAATTGTGAAGGTTTTCACCATCGATTAGGTGATTAATCTCGGGACATGTATATGGCATGTGATTTTTTTTCATAATGTGGGTATTAGCGGCTAAGGCTGTATCATTTGGTATCAAATCTGGTTAAAGCTCTTTTTAATTAAAGTAGAATTGTGCAGAATGCAAGTGTGATTGTGAAAGGAAGAAGAGATCAGGTTATTTGAATCTGATAAGTAGAAGGCATGACATCACATGAGAGTAAGTGATACCCTAAAGAAGAGATTGCAGAAGCATAAAGAAAGCACAATGACGTTTGTTTTCTTGAGAAAATTGGAGGTTCACTCAAATGTGAAGAGTGGATGGAGACTGCCTATGAAGTCACACACATATTGTTTTATTTAACTCTAGTTTGAATTTTGCAGGCTAAAGATAGAGTAAAGATTGACAGTAGCAGATAGACAAGGAAAGCAGTATGTGTTCTAAAGAACAAAGTGAATGAAAGACTAGAAAAGAAAGTGGTAGTGAACCTGAAGAATTCGACTGAAGGTTGGACAGAGAGGACAAGAGTGTTCTCAGAAGGAAGCTAAGTAGAAGCATTTTAAAGTGACCATAGAAATTTGGCAGCAGCGAGCTTTTAAAAGCTTGGAATGATCTTTGTTTAAATGTCATTGATATGCAGGTAACAATGACTAGTGAAGCATCTCAGCAAGAAGATCATAGCCTAAAGAGCAGTGATGAAGGAAGCCAGTAAGGGTTTCTGAGAGAGAGTGGCAGAACTTAGTATCATTTGTGTTTGAAATACAAGAGGAAAGTTGTGTTCTCAAAAGTGCATATAAGTTGAAGTCTAGATCATGGTGTGCTCATATGGTTCTAAAGGAGAGAACCAGAAAGATGCCAAAAGACTAAGCTCAAAAGAGAGAAGATTAGTGAGGTATCATGCAACAGGGAGGACTTGCTGTTGCAGAGACTTGTGAAGCTCATAGTGAGTGAGTGAAGAACTCATAGAGATGGAGAAGAGGATGAATACTGATAGTCATAGCAGAGGTTTTGAGGAAGACCACAACAGAAGAAAAGTGAAGAAGGAGGATGCCAAGGCAAATGGAAAGAGGATGAGTCAAGAGGAGATTCCTGAGTTAAAAGAAAAACTCAATGTATTAAGGATGATACTAGAGGAAAACCAAAGACAAGGTTGCGTCTTGAGAAAAAAAGAAGTGAAATGGCCTAAGTTACAAAGAAGGCTACAACAGAGGTAAGTGAAGTGGCTGGTGGAAGAACTCAGAGAAGCTAAGTTGGAAATAGAAGTTTCCATTTATTAAGTAGAACAGGGTGAAGTTCTGTGTGGAGATGAAGACTTGAAGACTGAAACTTCAAGTGAGACCAAAAGGACACATGATTTTAAATATGATAATTTGTGTATGTTTGTAGGTGAAACATGTGAAAAAGGATAATTTGTTGATATTGAAATAAAGGAGGAAGAAGACAGGCAGAATCTAAATTCTGTTCTGAAAGAGGATGAGATAGATAGGTCTCATGTAAATGCATGTATGTAGTTGGGAAAAACTTTTACTTTTCAGCATATTTCAAAGACTAAAAGTAGAGGAATTTTGACTCATGATGATGGCCAAAAGTAAGAAGAAGTAGGGAAGGATATCAAGCAACCAAGTGAAGGACTTCATGAGATTGAAGATAAGACCATCGAAATATTTATGAGTCATGTAAAGGACTTGGTGATTGAATCATCAAGTGAGATCTTGAGGTCTTGTGGTTTTAAAACTAACAAGCTGTGTATGAATACAGGTATTGCAGAAGACAAACCATCCTATGGAACTGTCTTGAGTGAAGTTGAAAGTTTCGAAGAAAAGTATGATAATGACTATTTTTCAAATGAAGATCAAGTTGAGTTATTACAGTAGAAGGAGTTCAAAAATTACTTGCTTAGTAAAGGAAATATCTCGAGTAGAGATGAGATAGTTATATCTTATGATAAATATTTTGTTATTGGTAAGGGCAAAGAGAAATTGATTTTCTTAGATGGCCAAAGGAAGACTAATGGACATACATCTAAAACTATCACAAGGATGGAGGGTCAGAATTTTATTCTGATCGAGAAAGAAGTAGTATCACCAAGAAATTATACTTGTGACAAAGAATAAGATAGTGAGGATTGTACAGAAATTTTAGCAGGAATCCCAAGTGAGATGGAAAATTTATGGCATGAGTTAAGTCTTTTGGAGAAAAGGCTAGAAAACCAAAGAGTAAGTGTTCAAGTTGTAAAATCAGAGCTGAATGAGAATGAATAAGTTCACCACAGTGGACAAGAGCAAGAATAAATCATTGAAGTAGATGATGTTGAGAAGAGATCTATTGAAGATCTTATATGTTGTTTGGAGAATGAGGAGGAAGAGAGACTTGTAGGAAGTCTCATGAGCACTTTGAAGAGTTGATATCAAAAAATGAATGTGATGATAAGTAAGGCTGACACACCTAATGTTTTTATTTCTGCATTTTGTGTGTGGTTGCAGATTTAGCAAATGAAGAATAGTTATTGCAAACTATTATACATGTTAAGGAAGATGATAAGACTAATATATGTCTCATGTATAATGATAAGTTAGAAATGATTCTAGTAAAAGGATATCATGTTTCTCATGATTGGTGTAAGCATACATGTTTTGAAGTAGATAAAGATGGAAAATATTCTACAGGTATCATAAAAATTGAAGAAGATTGTAAGCCCATATATGATGATGAATACTTCTCAAAAGAAGACAATTTTGAACTGGTACAGAATATGTATATAGATCCACTGCTTAATAGAGGACAAGTTCAGCATGAAGACCAAAGATATGAAGTTAAACACAGACATTGCGATATGGATAAAGGAGAATCAGGTGATAGGCAATCACTTGAAGTTGACATGAAGATGAAGGAAATGTACACAGACATTTCAAAGAGGAAAGATTAGAATTGCATTCTGATGGAGAATGAGACTATGTTGTCTCATGAGGACAACCAAGGGGGAGCACATGCACATTTGGTTAATGAGGAGATTGGAAGACAGTCAAAATAATTTGTTGTTGAGGATATGAAGGAGAAAAAGGAAGATTCCATGATAGTACTTAGCCCATGGAATGGAAACATTAAATCATTGGAAAGTGAATTTTTAGACAAGGAGCTGAAAATAGATGTTGCAGAGGGAGATATCTTCAAGGATATTCAGGAAGTTTGGGTGGAAGCAATATCTATATCAGTACCTAGAGGAATCTCAAGAGTAATAGTAGAAGTTGAAGTAGAAAAAGTTGAAGAAAGTAAACAATAGGTTGAAGATGAGTGGACAAAGTACAACAACAAGTGGTAGAGTAATAAAAACAAGATTTGTTACTAGCTCAAGGATGTGCTAGAGATGGAGATTGAATAATTATGGAAGTTGATGATGAAACAGTCCAGGTTGAGGAAAATGACAGCAGAAGGAGTGATTAATATGAATTTGAAACTGATTGAAGAGAGGAAGATGAACCAGAAGGCAACATATATACAACAACAACAAAGGTGCAAGGCATTTGGGCAGTTACAAACTAAAGTTTGGGACCTTGGAGGTTTTTTCTTATTAACACATGAGAACACATGATCAGGAGATCGTGAATGTTTTCAACCTTGGGAGTCTGATGCAAGAGCTTTCGGCTCAAAAATATCATTGTATTTTAGTAGACATAGGGGGTCTTGTGTTTTAAGGAAGTTGGTTTCCTATTCATCAAATTAATGTAATTTTAATGTTTTTGATTGATTTTATGAGAATAGTATCTAATTAAGTATTGAGAGGCATATTGTAAATGTTCTCGAATGAAGTGGAACATGAGAGTATTAGGATAGTTGAGAGTTCATAGGTATTGATAGATTTGAAATTAATTGTAGATCTTAAATTAGGAATTAGTTCATAATTTCTGGGATTGAGAGGATTCTTAGGATTTAGTCGCAATTATTAAGGATCTAAACTAGAATTGGTTCATAGAACCTTTTGTATAAATGTAGGCTTAAAAGGCATAGGAAGAGTTAGTTAGTTAAAGTGTGAATTAGAATTCAGAGATTAGATAGAGCTTGATTGTAAGCCTATGAGTAGATCAGGAAATGGAGGCCACTAATATTGGAAATCATGCTTGAGAGAAGAACCTATGTAAATACTTGTTCACGAATAGAGAAATTTGATTTCAACCCTGTGTAGAGTACATATGTGACTAGATTGTAATTCTTTATAAACGAAGTGTTGTTGCATAAGATATGTGCGTGAAAATGAAATGGAGAAGGGCAGAGCATAGAGATAAATGTGTGTTTAACACAATTACATCAATAATCAAATGGAGGAATGTTTCAATCAAGATTGGGGTCGATTAACTAGCACAACAAAAATTGTCGAATTGTCTAGATCGATGGTTAATAATAGCGAATGAGGAATGGTGGAGAAAATATCATAGTCGTCCAATGGAAAGAGATCCACGGTCATCACGTGGTGAAGATGCATGGGCATTAATTAGAATGGAAAGGCGGTTTTCGTAGGTGGGAAGTTGTTTCTCATGCAGACTCAAAGCCATAAGTTGTAATAAAA
Organism: Pinus taeda; assembly: GCA_000404065.3. NCBI lineage: Eukaryota > Viridiplantae > Streptophyta > Pinopsida > Pinales > Pinaceae > Pinus > Pinus taeda. The sequence goes on along the minus strand of APFE030656666.1, from coordinate 4,279 downwards.
AAACTGACCCGAGAAAGTTATGGACTATGACTAAATCCAGTTGAAGTCCGAATAGATCATAGTCATCCATTGGGTGATTTATTAGACGGATATTGCGTGCTAACACGCGTGGAGGTTAATTTGGAATTTGGATGCAATGAGGGTTTATACAAAAACGTTAAAACCTCGTTGAGTTCCGATAATCGTGACTGTTCATTCGGTGATTAATCAGACGGAAATCATGTAGAAAAGTGCATGCAGGTTAACATTCTTGGCGGACTTGATGAATTATTCAAATAAGTTTAATCTCTTTGAGTTCCGGAGAGAAATGGATTAAAGTTGGAGATCACGCGATAGCCATTGATCTGAAGGAGTGAAATCGACGGTGGAGGTTAAAGGCGATAAAGAGCATCGATATACGTGAGAAGGTTTGTGGAAAGGTGGAAAAGTAAGGTTAAGCGTGGTTTATGTGTATTTCTATTATATGAGGGTATAATAGAAATAAAGTGGGATTAAGGTTTTATGGGTTAAGTTTGGGTTTTAACCAAAGGGTATGGTTGATAAGCGTCGGAGGCGGAAAATAACCAAAGTCTAAACTTGGTATAGTTAGATGTAGTAATTCCGCATAAAGTTTAATTAAGGGGCCTTAAACCTTGAATTGTGAACGTTTTCACCTTGGATTAGGTGATTAATCTCAGGACATGTATATGGCATGCGATTTTGTTTGTATAACGTGGGTATTAACGGCTAAGGCTGTATCAATAAACTTGGTAGGGAATAAATCCTGGTATTCGTGGAGCACTTCAGTGACCTTATCCACAGTCGTGTCATCCTAGTAGTCTCCAATCTTTGTGAATTTGGTCTCTGCCTCCATACCAATATTTACCTGTTTCATTTTGAGTGGTGCAGTTATATATGGATTCTCAATCTGCGGTCCTTTAACCTCACGGTGACCTTCTATTTCAGGGATGTTAACCTTTCGTGGATCCTCATCTTCTTCTTCAGGTCACGTTATAGCATTCCAATGCGTGACTCAACTGAGTAGTCCAATTGGGTTGAATCAGTTCCAAAGGATCTCACGGTATCCTAAAGATCGCTACTTTCACTTCTTGTAGCACCTCGTCAATACAGTCAAACCCGTCTTCAAAGCTGAATGTTATTATGAATCCTTCATGCAGAATATCTGATTCACTTGTACCATGGCAAAACTCCATTCCTAAGTACCATTTCATTGGGATGACATCTAGGGTGTGACAAAAGAAGTGCACCCATTAAGGTTGGGGCTTCTCTCCATAAGCTTGAGCCCATTTGGCCAAGTGTGCGCATGGATCATCTTGCCCATAATATTTGTCTTTCAGTCGTACCTTCGGCTTCCCAAAGCATGTTCTCATGATCCTCCTACAGTCACGCCAATCATCAAAGCTACCCTTGTGCATACCCCACCACCTTGCAAGCATAGCGCGTAGTGCCCAGTCCAAAGGTTGGAGGCGCTGCTTCTCTGGTACCTCCCCCTCAAATACATCCAAAAATATATCTACATCATTCAGGCCATCATAAGTGGGCATATTTCATACCTATGAAGGAAAACATCACAGCTACCAGGTCACTATGTTACAACTAAGTGTGGTTACTTCATGTAACCATTTCTGCCAGTGCTCTAATTCTTCATCAGAGTTCGTGATGTAGGAACTCTCGTGATCCCATGTAATTTTTCCATCCGCAGTTGGATTCACCAATATTGGTCTCACACTGTTATCTTATAGATACTTTCCATATCGTCATCGCTCTCATAACCACGGATTGGCTTAGTATAGTGCGATCCTTCAGCAGGATCTAGGGGTACTATTACATGGAGCAATTTCTTCTCAAATATCATCTTTCGCTTCTTTAGGTTGATTACCTCGTTCATATCAATAGCCCAATCAATTCTAAGGAGCACAGGGTAGGGGTTGCTATCATCCACAATTTCCATTACTTCAAAGTTAGCTAGTGCGCTCGCGCCTTCAATATCTACAGTCACCCCTTGCAACTGCCCCATGGGGATGATCTTCTGCTGATTTGCCATCCTTAACTGAATCGGAGACCACTGCATCGCTGGTCTTCCCATCCGTTCCCAAGTTTGTTTTGGTAGGGCACTCACGTCTGACCCTAGATTCAAAATAACCTGATCCATTTCATACTCTCCTATCTACGCGGTCAGCCTCATCTCTCGTCATGTCCTTGTTTTATGCTTACCAATTTTTCGTACCACGCGTGGTTCACCCGGAGTGTTTCCAACGCATCTATTTATAAGCTCCTGTAATCCTTTTACAGCCTTGCTATCGCATAGCAACTTCATGTAGGTCTCTAGGAAGGTTGTAAGCATAGAAGGGTCCATCTCATGATTAGGCTTATCCTTGCTTCCTAAGGTGGAGGCCTTAGCGAAGCTCTTCTTTTCTTCCATGAATGTTTCGTGTGCGCGCTCCAAATCGAATTCAGCCTCTTTCACTAGAGCTTTAAGAACCCATGTGCTGTCTTTGGGTTGTTTCCCCTTATCATCCCCTGTTGCAATTCCACTTCGGACCACTATATTCACATTTAGATCCTCTTCGCGAGGATTAGACCTCATCATCTACAGGTTCTGATTCAGTTAAGGTGGTATTGCCCCTTTGTTGTGTATCCTCGCTATCAGCATAGGACAATCCTTTGTCTCATGATCAAACAGAGTGCAACAATTGCACGACGAATGTGTTGGGTTAGTGAAATCACTAGCATAGTGTCCTGTTCCTTCGCAATTGTAGTAGATCTGCTGTCCCTGACCTCGGCCAGGTCCTCCTCTACCTCACCCTCGTTCACACCCCTAAAATCCTATTCGCACCATCCCTGTGCTCTGGTTAGGGGGCCACGTTTCTGCCTAAACCCTATAGGTAGGTGTTCTATCCATTATCAATTCATACCTCCTGCAGTTGTGCTCATCATGCCCTATCGACCCACCAAAGTTGCTAAACATTTGTTGTGGCATTTGTACAAACTTCTGTAGCAAATGATAGTTATCTGTGGCATGTTTTCATGCTAGCTGACATATATCGCACCATAATGCAGGCCCTGCTCTTGGTCCCTCTTGAGCTTCTGGCCTCAAAGGCATCGGTCTTCCTCCTGCCATGTAGTTCGAAAAGACAGGGAAATGTTCTTTTCCATGCCCCTAACCCTTGCATTTTAGGCACCATACCTCTTCGTGTACCTCTGGTTGAAATGTTCTATCCTACTTCAAACTTTACATCTCAAGGTATATATTTTTCAACTGCGCATAGATCTATTGAACCCCTAGATTTGGATCTTGCATAAGTGTTTCATGTAGTCCCATTGCAATCTCCAAGGCCTCTGCTTGAGTCGTTATCTTCTGTTGTGATAGCTTAACCCTTAGGTGTGGCGGGAGTGAAGCCACAAACCACTCATGATGATGTTCATTTGTCAAGTTCATATTAGCTTCACAGATCTGACACTTCAACCTCTGATCTAATTCCCAAGGGGTCTCGCTTGGCTTCATCATAATTTCTTTGAACCTCCCAATTGACTACGCCTCATATTTAGGCCTACTGAATTCTCTGTTCAGCACGGTTTGGATGTTTGCCACTCTAGCATTTGGGTTATCATTAGAGTACTTAACATACCAGGTTAGTGCGCGATCCTACATCGAACTAACCAGTGTTGCCTTCTTCAAGTGATCATCTATAATGCCTTGAGCTTCCCGTACATATTTCACCACGAACCAGAACTGGTCTAGGTCCTCATTTCCCAAGCCTTTAAATAAAGGCATCTTCACTGAATTTGCCATGCTGAACCACAGTGGAGGTGGAGGTGGTATGGGTGAATTCATAGGTGACGGTGGTGAAGTTTGAGTTGGTGTGGGTGGAGGCAGAAGTCGGGGAATTCTTGTATTATTAATTGAATAGCCAAAGGTTTATTTGTTTGATAAACTCGTAGGAAAGAAGGGTTCCTTGTTCGAGTGGGAGCAATGGCGGAAGATGGTCACTTTAGGGTCAAGAAATTTAACGGCCAAAACTTCTCATTGTGGAAGATGCAGATGGAAGATTATCTGTATCAGAAAGATCTATACCTACCAATGGGCAGAAAAGCAAAGAAGCCGACGGATATGGAAGATGAAGAATGGAACCTTCTCGATAGAAAGGCACTCGGAACAATAGGGTTGTGCCTTGCAGCGTCGGTCGCCTTCAACATTTCAAAGGAAACAACAACAGAGGGTTTGATTAAGGCATTGGAGAAACTATATGAAAAACCCTCAGCCTCAAACAAGGTATTT